>OY821517.1:227258975-227260393 GCA_963682025.1 Cordilura impudica
TTTTATTTTTAATTTTTAATTTATAATTTTTAATTTTTAATTTTTAATTTTTAATTTTTATTTTTAATTTTTAATTTTTTAATTTTTAATTTTTAATTTTTAATTTTTAATTTTTAATTTTTAATTTTTAATTTTTAATTTTAATTTTTAATTTTTATTTTTAATTTTTAATTTTTAATTTTTAATTTTTAATTTTTAATTTTTAATTTTAATTTTTAATTTTTAATTTTTAATTTTTAATTTTTAATTTTTAATTTTTAAATTTTTAATTTTTAATTTTTAATTTTTAATTTTTAATTTTTAATTTTTAATTTTTAATTTTTAATTTTTAATTTTTTAATTTTTAATTTTTAATTTTTAATTTTTAATTTTAATTTTTAATTTTTAATTTTTAATTTTAATTTTAATTTTTAATTTTTAATTTTTAATTTTTAATTTTTAATTTTTAATTTTTAATTTTTAATTTTAATTTTTAATTTTTAATTTTTAATTTTTAATTTTTAATTTTAATTTTTAATTTTTAATTTTTAATTTTTAATTTTTATTTTAATTTTTAATTTTTAATTTTTAATTTTTAATTTTTAATTTTTAATTTTTAATTTTTAATTTTTAATTTTTAATTTTTAATTTTTAACTTTTAAGTTTTAATTTTTAATTTTTAATTTATAATTTTTAATTTTTAATTTTTAATTTTTAATTTTTATTTTTTAAATTTTTAATTTTTAATTTTTAGTTTTAAATTTTTAATTTTTAATTTTTAATTATTAATTTTTAATTTTAATTTTTAATTTTTAATTTTTAATTTTTAATTTTTAATTTTTAATTTTTAATTTTTAATTTTTAATTTTTAATTTTTAATTTTTAATTTTTAATTTTAATTTTAATTTTTAATTTTTAATTTTTAATTTTTAATTTTTAATTTTTAATTTTTAATTTTTAATTTTTAATTTTTAATTTTTAATTTTTAATTTTTAATTTTTAATTTTAATTTTTAATTTTTAATTTTTAATTTTTAATTTTTAATTTTTAATTTTTAATTTTTAATTTTTAATTTTTAATTTTTAATTTTTAATTTTTAAGTTTTAAGTTTTAATTTTTAATTTTTAATTTATAATTTTTAATTTTTAATTTTTAATTTTAATTTTTAATTTTTAATTTTTAATTTTTAATTTTTAATTTTTAATTTTTAATTTTAATTTTAATTTTTAATTTTTAATTTTTAATTTTTAATTTTTAATTTTTAATTTTTAATTTTTAATTTTTAATTTTTAATTTTTAATTTTTAATTTTTAATTTTTAATTTTTAATTTTTAATTTTTAATTTTTAATTTTTAATTTTTAATTTTTATTTTTTAATTTTTAATTTTTAATTTTTAATTTTTAATTTTTAATTTTTAATTTTTAATTTTTAATATTTT
>OY821517.1:227260593-227270593 GCA_963682025.1 Cordilura impudica
TTTTAATTTTTAATTTTTAATTTTTAATTTTAATTTTTAATTTTTAATTTTTAATTTTTAATTTTTAATTTTTAATTTTTAATTTTTAATTTTTAATTTTTAATTTTTAATTTTTAATTTTTAATTTTTAATTTTTAATTTTTAATTTTTAATTTTAATTTTTAATTTTTAATTTTTAATTTTTAATTTTTAATTTTTAATTTTTAATTTTTAATTTTTAATTTTTAATTTTTAATTTTTAATTTTTATTTTTAATTTTTAATTTTTAATTTTTAATTTTTAATTTTTAATTTTTAATTTTTAATTTTTAATTTTTAATTTTAAATTTTAAATTTTTAATTTTTAATTTTTAATTTTTAATGTTTAATTTTTAATTTTTAATTTTTAATTTTTAATGTTTAATTTTTAATTTTTAATTTTTAATTTTAAATTTTTAATTTTTAATATTTTAATTTTTAATTTTTAATTTTTAATTTTTAATTTTTAATTTTTAATTTTTAATTTTTAATTTTTAGTTTTTAGTTTTTAATTTTTAATTTTTAATTTTTGATTTTTATTTTTAATTTTTAATTTTTAATTTTGAATTTTTAATTTTTAATTTTTAATTTTAATTTTTAATTTTTAATTTTTAATTTTTAATTTTTAATTTTTAATTTTTAATTTTTAATTTTTAATTTTTAATTTTTAATTTTTAATTTTTAATTTTTAATTTTTAATTTTTAATTTTTAATTTTTAATTTTTAATTTTTAATTTTTAATTTTTAATTTTTAATTTTTAATTTTTAATTTTTAATTTTTAATTTTTAATTTTTAATTTTTAATTTTTAATTTTTAATTTTTAATTTTTAATTTTTAATTTTTAATTTTTAATGTTTAATTTTTAATTTTTAATTTTTAATTTTTAATTTTTAATTTTTAATTTTTAATTTTTAATTTTTAATTTTTAATTTTTAATTTTTAATTTTTAATTTTTAATTTTTAATTTTTAATTTTTAATTTTTAATTTTTAATTTTTAATTTTTAATTTTTAATTTTTAATTTTTAATTTTTAATTTTTAATTTTTAATTTTTAATTTTTAATTTTTAATTTTTAATTTTTAATTTTTAATTTTTAATTTTTAATTTTTAATTTTTTAATTTTTAATTTTTAATTTTTAATTTCTAATTTTTAATTTTTAATTTTCAATTTTTAATTTTTAATTTTTAATTTTTAATTTTTAATTTTTAATTTTTAATTTTAATTTTCAATTTTAAATTTTAAATTTTTAATTTGTAATTTTTAATTTGTAATTTTTAATTTTTAATTTTTAATTTTTAATTTTTAATTTTTAATTTTTAATTTTTAATTTTCAATTTTTAACTTTTAATTTTTAATTTTTAATTTTTAATTTTTACTTTTTAATTTTTAATTTTTAATTTTTAATTTTTAATTTCTAATTTTTAATTTTTAATTTTAAATTTTGAATTTTTAATTTTTAATTATTAATTTTTAAATTTTAATATTTAATTTTTAAAAATTTTTAAAAATTTTTAATTTTTAATTTTTAATTTTTAATTTTTAATTTTTAATTTTTAATTTTTAATTTTTAATTTTTAATTTTTAATTTTTAATTTTTAATTTTTAATTTTTAATTTTTAATTTTTAATTTTTAATTTTTAATTTTTAATTTTTAATTTTTAATTTTTAATTTTTAATTTTTAATTTTTAATTTTTAATTTTTTATTTTTAATTTTTAATTTTTAATTTTTAATTTTTAATTTTTAATTTTTAATTTTTAATTTTTAATTTTTAATTTCTAATTTTTAATTTTTAATTTTTAATTTTTAATTTTTAATTTTTAATTTTTAATTTTTAATTTTTCATTTAAAATTTTTAATTTTTAATTTTCAATTCTTAATTTTTAATTTTTAAGTTTTAATTTTAAATTTTTTATTAAATGTAAAATAAAAATTCTTTATTTCATTATTTCCCGACGTTTCGTGAGTTTTTGTCAACATCTTCAGGGGCATTTTATTTTGAATCTAACACAAAGAAGAAACAACAATCAATATAAAGACATAAAACATTAAAATTAATTTTCCTTTACATGAATTTTTAACTTATAACATTAATAAAAAACAAGTAAGAGTGTTAAATTCGGCTGTGCCGAATCTTTGATACCCTCCACCTCGGTTTGAGTATTGATAATAAATGTAAACAATATATTTGAAAAAGTAAACAATTTGTTAAACTTAATACCAGATTATTTCAGCAAATTCATTGGGTTGATCCGCTTAACAGATGTTTTTTGTTTATTTCAAGTGTTGGTCTAAAAAGCTTTCTCACATTAGTAATTCGCACTCCAACGAGGAAAGATCGTTTTCGTCTTTTCTCTTATTTCGGATAAAAGAAAACACGTTTCGGTGTTTGCTTTTTGGACATCGTTGTTGCTGATCGGCATGCATTTAGGTTATATACCTATATTCATGCGTTTCCGGTTATATGATATAACCTCTCGATTAATTTAAAATTTTTGCAAATTAAATATCTCACCCTAACCTTCATTGCGAAAAAGCTCTCTCAATTTTTTTTCTGTTGTTAAAATATTATCATATTTGGAAAATAATTTTTTTTACAATTAAAAGGGAGTTTTCTCTATTAGATTTTGTGGCAACACAAAATAACACCATACAATACAAAATCTAACTCAGTGATGCCAACTTTTGATTTTGAATTAAATTATGTTAATAAAATATATTTTCATTTATTGACTCCAAATACTACTACCTGGGAATTATCATCGAACTTCAATTTTTGGGGTTTACTTTGCCTACCATGAAGTCAAATTTTGAAGTCATCCAAGGACTATACATAATGACGATGTGCAAAACGATAATGGAACGGTTAAACCAAAAGTCTGTATTTACTGCAACATTGTTGATTAATAAAAAGAAACATGTATATATAATTTTTTTTTATTCACCAATAATGTTGAAAATGTAATATCGTAAAAAAAAATATTTATAGAATTTTATATGAAATTAAATAAATAAATGATTATTTTTATTAGATCTTATTGATATGTTAAGAATTTATTGTTTTCAATAAGTTTGAAGAAAAAAAATATGATAAAAAAAAATACAATATTTCTTATTTCATTGGAATTCGAACAAAAGCGAAAAAGATCAAGAGCCACCGCACTACGCACTCGACCACCAATATGTTATGCGGCAGTTATGCATATAAATGTTTCTTTAGTTAAACAAAATCATAGGCAGAACGTTCAACAGAGAATATTGTGATGGGAACGTTGTGGTGAGAATGTTGGGATAGAACGTTGTGGTGAGAACGTTGAGGAGAGAACGTTGAGCAGAGAACGTTGATACGTTTAAAATTTTATCCCAACAAACGATGCCAGTAGTAAAATGCAAATGAAATGGAGAAAAAGTTATTCATACAAACAGTTTTTACATTATTTTGCTTTGTTGGGATGTTTTGCATGTAGTAACAGTAACAAAATCGACCTGATTTTGGCAAGCAGTGAATTTAATTGAGAAATGAAAACTACAATCCATGTACAGTCCTATCCACTTGAATAGCACACCTAAATGTATATATATCAAAAGCTTAAAGCACGCGCTATTTAAGTGGACAGGATTGTATGTTCATTTTAAAATGATATATTTATTATTTATATCATTTCTACCACCATGTAACATTTCTACAATTACAATTTTAATGTTTTTTGAACCAAAAAAAGAAACATTAATTTTATATTTTTTGTTTTTGTACAAAATGGAAATAATTCATTTGATTTTATTATGTAATGATATGCATGAAATTTTCACAATTTTAATAAAATTATTTTAACTATAATTAACTATACAAATTTATTTTAGAAATTCTTTTTGTTTTTTTTTTCACATGAAAATATTACATTTTATAAATATTTGAAGAGTATATAATATTTTTCAAATTTATAAACGAATATTTGAAAGCAATATGAAATGTTATTATAATATATATATATATATATATATATATATATATATATATATATATATATATATATATATATATATATATATATATATATATATATACATATATTTGTTTTTTTTTTTTTTTTTTGTAAATAAGTATATAATTTAAGTTTGTAATTAATATATAAGATATGAATATACATATATGTATTGCAACAGTTTTTATGTTCGCAATTCTTAAATAGCATTTGACGTTTTCTAAAATTCATTGAATTTAAATCAATGTTTTCTGTAGTCCGATTCTGAAAATTTCAACGATCCGACAATCGCAAAATATATCGACAGCTATTGTTGTTTGCACTAAGGATTAAGTAATTCACTAAGTACATACATCTTAACGACAGTCGACAAATCTATTTTTCTATTTATTTAAATTGTAGACGAGTGGCATCTCTGTCAAAATAAGCGAAAATCACAAAGAAGAATAGAAAAAAAAACAAATTACTTCGTGTTTGACAGGATGATTTTATCTTTATGTTTAATTTCTTTTTTTTTACTAATATTTGTGTTTATTTATTTGAAAATGAAATAATGAATTGAATATGCTATTTAATTTTTTTATTTATATAAAAAAGTCTTTTAATAAAAGCAAAATATTTTCACTATTTTATGATTTTTATTTAAGTATGACGACATTTCAACCTTAAAATTTTAGTTTTTATCGATTGAATAAACAACACAAAAATGGTTGTCGTTTAGATAACAACAACAGCTGCGTTTAATAAAAGCGAATATCGTTTAAAAATGTTACTGATAATTTTGCGATTTTCTTTTTTTTTAACGATTCGACTATCGTTAAAAGAAGTTACTGAATCGCGGTAGTGAAAAGCTATTAATTTCTCCTGAATGTCAATATTTTTTTTAAATGTAAAAATTTTTTAAATGTAAACGTAGGTATTGGTGTTTTTTTTTTTTTTTTTTAATTTCAATTTGTGTTTAACAAATAAAATTTATATATTAAAGATGCAATAGATGTCTTCTAAATTTAAAATTATAATTTCCGACGTTTTGATATAATTTTCTGAAATTCAATTAATTGTAATTTATAATTGGAAATTTTTAATTCCAGTTTTTAGAATTGATATTTTCTTGAATTTGAATGGAAAATTTAAAAAGAGCAATTTTGTATTTATGTGGATAGTAATGCTTTAGTAATTATAAACAATTTTTAAAAATTAGATGTAATCGCAATCAGATATTTTGTAGGTAAAGCAGAATAATAGTTCTATATAACTATGTAAAACTGTTTTGAAAGCAAAAAAACTCATTGATGAACTCGGTAACTCTATTTTATAAAGACAACAAAAAGTTAACATGCCAAACTTATGTTCATATTTGTAAAAGAATAATGAAAAAACATATGAAATAAAAGACCAGCCCGTGTATACTCTTAACATTGTTCTGTATGATATCTAGTTGAAAATATTGACATTCATGTTAAAATAGAAGTAACTATTGCAAGGCTAATTAGAACAAAAATTGTGGCGTCATCTATTGCGGCATAGTCAAGCTGAGCAAAATGAAGTGACACTCTGTTAAAGCAAAAGAAATGTATTTCCCCACAACAAAATATTGCAGAAAATTATGTAAATAAAATAATATACCGATTTATTTCTAACATGCAGTTGTTATGGATATACATATATATAATATATGTATATTATTTGTATTATCTAATACGTTTATGTATGTATATGTAAATATTACACACAAAAAATACAACATCAAACGTTATTTTTGTGTTTTTCTTTTTAAATAAATTTATACATAAAATTTTTTTGCTAAATTTACATTTTTTTTTATTAACAACTAGGTATTTTAGCATTATTTGTTTTAGATGTTGGTGAATTTTTGCTCCCTTTATATTAACTCGTAGTGTCTGCTTGTCGAAAAAATTTTGGATCGATTTTAACCCCTTTGCCGTAACCCATTCGATCTGAAATTTTGCAGGCAGGCTCGTGGTAATAACAGAAATGATTTAACAAATTTTTTTAGTGATGCCAAAACAATGGAAACTTTTAAATTTTTCTACCAGAGTTAAAAAAAAATTTACAAATTGTTAGTTTTTATTATACTATTACCACAACGACCACAAAAACAACAAGTCCTGCTATGACAACAACACAACATTTAGAATAACAACAAGAACAATATAGAAACATCATATTTTTCATTTTTTTTTTTACTTTTTCAGAGATTTCCCTGGACCTGTTCCACCGATTTTAATGATTTTTGAAATTGAAATCTTCCTATGAATTTGGTGAATCATTCTCATTAAAAATTATCACTGTAGCTGCACAATGGAGGGCGTGATCGTGACAAGAACAACATAGAAAATTATATTTTTTCAAGACTTTTTTTAGTTCTTCATTCAAATCTCGGGCCCTAATCGGCCGATTTGGACGATTTTAAATAGCAAACTTTTCAGGATGTTAGTGAATCATTTTTTATATCAACGAGCACCCTAGCTGCCCGATTGATGCCGTCATCGTGATTTCCACAGACGGACAGACGGACAGACGGACATCGCTATATCAACTCCGGTTGTTATAAGGATCACAAATATATATATTTTATGGGGTCCAAATTTTTTTTTCTAATTATTACAAACGGAATGACAAACTTATATATACCCTCTGCACACTGGAGTGGAGGGTATAATTATTGGTGTATTTTGACATCACAAATCGATTGATTTTAAAACACAGTATATATAAATAAACAAATAAGTAAACTATTGAAAAACTAAAACATTTATATCACAGAATTTAACTCTAGTATCACAGTGCAAACGAATATATGAAGTTTATGTTGTCTATCGAAATTTCTTCAAATTCTTAATTTTTGCCTCAGAGATAACAACTATTTCAAACATATGGACAACATTTAAATCCAAACCTATGGGATGCCAATGGGAAATCCACTTTCTCCAACTGTTGCTGACATTATCATCGACAAATTATTGAATGAGACGATTATAGAACTAAGCAACAACAATATTTAAATGACACTCTTAGTCAAATATGTTGACGATATATTTGCAATTGTGAAGAAAAAGGACATATATTCCATTCTAACAATTTTCAACAATTTCGGGAAATAATGAAATAAAGAATTTTTATTTTACATTTAATAAAATTGACCAAAAAGCCCTACGTACACTCTATAATACATAAAACAAATAAGTTTGGTCTAAAATCAATATTCTATTAAGCCATCGGAAGGGCCTGCCGATCGAATATTTATAGATTCGCACAAAATGAAGGATTTTTATAAGCACATACAACTTAAATACAATGGGGAAACTTGCCAAACACTAAAACACTATTGCAACCTTATGCAAAAGTTAGCAAAAAAGCAATGCAGACTAAAATTTCTACTAGAATGTCAAAAATATAAAATAATACCAACACATATCACAAACCTAACTTCCAAATTAAAAACATCATTTTATACAGACTACATTCAACAGGAATATGAAAAAACAACATTCAATTTTTCCATAAGAATTAAATAATTGGAAATCAGACAAACGAATATTTCAATCAAATCACTACAGAACAATATAAAAGCAACACTTGAACGAATGGAAAAAATGATATCAAAAGAAGAATTCAACAAATTTCTTAAAAAACAAAAAGTAAGCTACAAACAAACACTAAACAATAAACAAAAAATCAACAAATTCAAATTTCTCAAACTAATGGAAAAGAAAAAACAAAAACTTGGAATAACCTTCAATGAAGATTGGTTTATAAATTTAACTGATATAGAATTCCCAGATGAAATGAAATGGTTGTTATCCCTAGGGAAAAAATTTGCAATTCCCATAGACAAAAATAATTTTTCGCCAATTCACACAATAGCTGATATTGAGCAGGGGATACAAGCAATCGAAAACGATAGAGACAAAGATATAGCAAGATCTAAATTATTTTAGTTTTTAATTTTTAATTTTTAATTTTTAATTTTTAATTTTTAATTTTTAATTTTTAATTTTTAATTTGTAATTTTTAATTTTTAATTTTTAATTTTTAGTTTTTAATTATTAATATTTAATTTTTAATTTTTAATTTTTAATTTTTAATTTTTAATTTTTAATTTTTAATTTTTAATTTTTAATTTTGAATTTTTAATTTTTAATTTTTCATTTTTAATTTTTAATTTTTAATGTTTAATTTTCAATTTTGAATTTTTAATTTTTAATTTTTATTTTTGATTTTTAATTTTTAATTTTTAATTTTTAAATTTTAAATTTTAATTTTTAATTTTTAATTTTTAATTTTTAATTTCTAATTTTTAAAAATTTTTAATTTTTAATTTCTAATTTTTAATTTTTAATTTTTAATTTTTAATTTTTAATTTTTAATTTTTAATTTTTAATTTTTAATTTTTAATTTTTAATTTTTAATTTTTAATTCTTAATTTTTAATTTTTAATTTTTAATTTTTAATTTTTAATTTTTAATTATTAATTTTTAATTTTTAATTTTTAATTTTTAATTTTTAATTTTTAATTTTTAATTTTTAATTTTTAATTTTTAATATTTAGTTTCAATTTTTATTTTCAATTTTTAATTTTAAATTTTAAATTTAAAATTTAAAATTTTAAATTTTAAATTTAAAATTTTAAATTTTAAATTTTTAATTTTTAGTTTTTAATTTTTAATTTTTAGTTTTTAATTTTTAGTTTTTAGTTTTTAATTTTTAATTTTCAATTTTTAATTTTTAATTTTTAATTTTTAATTTTTAATTTTTAATTTTTAATTTTTAATTTTTAATTTTTAATTTTTAATTTTTAATTTTTAATTTTTAATTTTTAATTTTTAATTTTTAATTTTTAATTTTTAATTTTTAATTTTTAATTTTTAATTTTTAATTTTTAATTTTTAATTTTTAATTTTTAATTTTTAATAATTTTTAATTTTTAATTTTTAATTTTTAATTTTTAATTTTTAATTTTTAATTTTTAATTTTTAATTTTTAATTTTTAATTTTTAATTTTTAATTTTTAATTTTTAATTTTTAATTTTTAATTTTTAATTTTTAATTTTTAATTTTTAATTTTTAATTTTTAATTCTTAATTTTTAATTTTTAATTTTTAATTTTTAATTTTTAATTTTTAATGTTTAATTTTTAATTTATAATTTTTAATTTTAATTTTTAATTTTTAATTTTTAATTTTTAATTTTTAATTTTTAATTTTTAATTTTTAATTTTTAATTTTTAATTTTTAATTTTTAATTTTTAATTTTTAATTTTTAATTTTTAATTTTTAATTTTTAATTTTTAATTTTTAATTTTTAATTTTTAATTTTTAATTTTTAATTTTTAATTTTTAATTTTTAATTTTTAATTTTTAATTTTTAATTTTTAATTTTTAATTTTTAATTTTTAATTTTTAATTTTTAATTTTTAATTTTTAATTTTTAATTTTTAATTTTTAATTTTTAATTTTTAATTTTTAATTTTTAATTTTTAATTTTTAATTTTTAATTTTTAATTTTTTAATTTTTAATTTTTAATTTTTAATTTTTAATTTTTAATTTTTAATTTTTAATTTTTAATTTTTAATTTTTAATTTTTAATTTTTAATTTTTAATTTTTAATTTTTAATTTTTAATTTTTAATTTTTAATTTTTAATTTTTAATTTTTAATTTTTAATTTTTAATTTTTAATTTTTAATTTTTAATTTTTAATTTTTAATTTTTAAATTTTAATTTTTAATTTTTAATTTTTAATTTTTAATTTTTAATTTTTAATTTTTAATTTTTAATTTTTAATTTTTAATTTTTAATTTTTAATTTTTAATTTTTAATTTTTAATTTTTAATTTTTAATTTTTAATTTTTAATTTTTAATTTTTAATTTTTAATTTTTAATTTTTAATTTTTAATTTTTAATTTTTAATTTTAAATTTTAAATTTTTAATTTTTAATTTTTAATTTTTAATTTTCAATTTTTAATTTTTAATTTT
>OY821517.1:227280593-227425593 GCA_963682025.1 Cordilura impudica
TTTAATTTTTAATTTTTAATTTTTAATTTTTAATTTTTTAATTTTTAGTTTTTAATTTTTAATTTTTAATTTTTAATTTTTAATTTTTATTTTTTAACTTCTAATTTTTATTTTTAATTCTTAATTTTTAATTTTTAATTTCAAATTTTAAATTTTAAATTTTAAATTTTAAATTTATATTTTAAATTTTAAATTTTAAATTTTAAATTTTAAATTTTAAATTTTAAATTTTAAATTTTAAATTTTAAATTTTAAATTTTAAATTTTAAATTTTAAATTTTTAATTTTTAATTTTTAATTTTTAATTTTAATTTTTAATTTTTAATTTTTTATTTTTAATTTTTAATTTTTAATTTTAAATTTTTAATTTTTAATTTTTAATTTTTAATTTTTAATTTTTAATTTTTAATTTTTAATTTTTAATTTTTAATTTTAAATTTTTAATTTTTAATTTTTAATTTTTAATTTTAAATTTTTAATTTTTTATTTTTAATTTTTATTTTAAATTTTTAATTTTTAATTTTTAATTTTTAATTTTTAATTTTTAATTTTTAATTTTTAATTTTTAATTTTTAATTTTTAATTTTTAATTTTTAATTTTTAATTTTTAATTTTTAATTTTTAATTTTTAGTTCTTAATATTTATTTTTTAATTTTTAATTTTCAATTTTCAATTTTTAATTTTAATTTTTAATTTTTAATTTTTAATTATTAATTTTTAATTTTTAATTTTTAAATTTTAATTTTTAATTTTTAATTTTTAATTTTTAATTTTTAATTTTTAATTTTTAATTTTTAATTTTTAATTTTTAATTTTTAATTTTTAATTTTTAATTTTTAAGTTTTAATTTAAATTTTTAATTTTTAATTTTTAATTTTTAATTTTTAATTTTTAATTTTTAATTTTTAATTTTTAATTTTTAATTTTTAATTTTTAATTTTTAATTTTTAATTTTTAATTTTTAATTTTTAATTTTTAATTTTTAATTTTTAATTTTTAATTTTTAATTTTTAATTTATAATTTTTAATTTTTAATTTTTAATTTTTAATTTTTGATTTTTAATTTTTAATTTTTAATTTTTAATTTTTAATTTTTAATTTTTAATTTTTAATTTTTAAATTTTAATTTTTAATTTTTAATTTTTAATTTTAAATTTTTAAGTTTTAATTTTTAATTTTTAACTTTTAATTTTTAATTTTTTATTTTTAATTATTAATTTTTAATTTAAATTTTTAATTTTTAATTTTTAATTTTTAATTTTTAATTTTTAATTTTTAATTTTTAATTTTTAATTTTTAATTTTTAATTTTTAATGTTTAATTTTTAATATATAACTTTTATTTTCGTTTTTTATTTTTATTAATTTTTGATATTTAATTTTTAATTTTATTGATAAAAAATATGTGTTAATACTTGCTTAGGCCAATGGACACGTACAGTATTAATATACACACAACTCCAATGACTTCAACAATGAGAAGAATTACAACATATACAACATATCTTAAGAAAACCAACAAAAACAACGAACACTTTTATTTTTTCAAGAGTTTTTTCAAGTTTCATTCATAACTCGTTTACCATTTGACCGATTTTGACAATTATAAATAGTAACTCCTTTGGGATGTTAATAAACGATTTTATAGAAAAACGAACGGTCTAGCTTAGATATTGACGGCGTGATCGTGATTACCACAGACAGACGGACAGATGGTCATCGCGAAATCAACTTCCCTTGTGAGAGTGATCAAGAAAATATATGGTTTTGTGGTCTCCGGAAGTTATTTTGATGCGTTACTTACAGAAAGACAAACCTATATATACCAGTGTTAAGAAAAAAACACACACTGAATAGAAAACTCATACATATATGTAGATAGATAAGATAAGGAAGGCTAAACGCACTGCGACCAATTTGATCTTTTGTGCAGCCCATGGTTGTCCTAAAGATTAGTTTCCATATGTCCCGGGGGGATACAATGTATCCTCCAAGTGCAAGGATTCTCTTACCACTTAGTCTTGGACATTCACATAGAATATGTTCTGCTGTTTCCACCTCCTGCTCGCAGAACCTACATGTGTCTATAGCAGATTGTCCTTTCATTCGTAGATGATATCTAAGATTGCAGTGTCTTGTAAAGAATCCCGTTAAGGTCCTTAAGTCCTTTTTATCAAGGGTAAGTAGTCTTTCCGATTGAACACTGGATGGAGTTATGAATCTCTTGGCCTGCCGTTGACCTGGACTTTTGTCCCAGTGTTCGGCAATTTGTGATTTTCTCCACTCCCTCATTTTTTCCTTTATGTGTGCCACTGGAACACAAGGTTCCGGACCGATGAAAGGACGTCGGGCCCCTCGATTGGCTAGGCAATCGGCCCTTTCGTTCCCTACATGTCCTTCATGTCCCGGAATCCAGCATAGAGTTAATTACATATATGTAAACAAACATAATTTAGACCAACACACACATATTTTTAGCTTCATATCAATTATGTGCGTTTCTAAATTTTCTACGGTGCCCAACACAATCATGACTGTGTTCGTTTTAATATTTCGTTATTTACACGAACATTTTGTATCACGTACTTTTTGTTTCGATCACACATATACCACACATATTGGAGTGTTGCTTTATTTGAAGTTCGTGTTCTGGTACGTGTACTGAAAAAAAAACAGAACATGTACAATAAACAGGTTCAAGTTCAGTTATATTTTAAGTCGTGTTGTGGCTCGTGTACTAAGAAAAACAGAACATGTACAATAAACAGGTTCGAGTTCAGTTATATTTTAAGTCGTGTTCAGGCTCGTGTACTAAGAAAAAACAGAACATGTACAATAAACAGGTTCGAGTTCAGTTATATTTTAAGTCGTGTTCTGGCTCGTGTACTAAGAAAAAATAGAACATGTACAATAAACAGGTTCGAGTTCAGTTATATTTTAAATTCGTGTTCTGGTTCTTGTACTACGAAAAATTGAAACATCAATTCGCGATCTGATACACCCCGATAAAAACGACAACAATTGTTTCAACCAAATTTATTAAAATTTTATTGACCCTTTTTTATGACTTACGTTGCACATTGTTTACAATTGTCAAATATTTTCAAATTTTATTGGCCATTTTTTGTGATTTACGTTGAAATTATTTACATTTGTTTTTATTGACTGGTTTTTATTTTAATAAAAGATGGTAATAAAATACTTAAGACACAAAAACTATTTAGCATCATAAAAGTTACACTTGTTGGTTGTTAGGTTTTTTTGCATTACCCACCCCTATTTTCGCAACCAATTGCTTTATTTGAAGTTCATGTTCTGGTACGTGTACTGAAAAAAAAACAGAACATGTACAATAAACAGGTTCGAGTTCAGTTATATTTTAAACACGACTGTTTATTGTACATGTTCTGTTTTTTTCAGTACACGTACCAGAACATGAACTTCAAATAAAGCAACACTCAAAAATGTGTGGTTTATGTGTGATTGAAACAAAAAGTACGTGATACAAAAATGTTCGTGTAAATAACGAAATATTAAAACGAACACAGTCATGGTTGTGTTGGGCACCGTAGAAAATTTAGAAACGCACATAATTTATATGAAAATAAAGATATGTGTTGGCTGCTTTTGAACAGAACATTGTGTGTTTCATGTGTGTATTTTCTGAACCTTGGTATTTTCTGAACCTTGGTTAAAACACGTCAAACCATTACGAAAAAATGGCATTTTCGGCATCATCACCTCCGATTTCAATGAAATTCAACACAAATGTCATACACTATAAGAGTATAATTAATCAAAAAAAATTTGACCCCAGATTCTTTCGGGTTCCGAAAGATGACGTCATAAATGTTGTAAAAAGTTTTAAAAAATCACAAAAGTGTGCTTAGAAAAAGCGATAGAACTTTTGAACTGTGCAAGCTAATTTAGTTTTTTTGGTATCGTTTTAAAGGTGAAAGTGTGTCCTTTAAAATTATATGCATATTGTGTTTTTTAAGAAAAGGTCAAAGGTCATATTTTGGGATCTCGAGTTCAAAGGTCCATATCTAAAAAAGTATACTTTTCAAAATTCTTAAAAAAATTTATGTCAAGTATTAGACCCTCTTCTACATTTGCAGAAAATTTAAAGGTGGAGCCTCGATTGGTGTCAGAGTTATAGACCAGAAAGTGGTTTTAAGTGTGTTTTGTGTTCGTACTCAATTGATTGTTTTGTACAAGCTGAAGTATTGTATGTGCACATTATCTGTTTCGATTGTTTTTGCAGTTTTTTTTTTTAAATAAATCTACACGTGCAAGTGAAAAAAAACAAGTATGAAAATTATAGTCGGTCTATACCGACCATATGATACCCTATACCATGGTTTAGAGACCCTATCTCTTCGGTCGAACTAATTCGATATAGAAAATAAGCATAAACCAAATTTGAGTGGCATTGTTATTAATTTTTTTGGCTGCAGATATGAAAAAGTTCATATCGGGTGCTATATTTATATGGGGACTAGGTCGAAAAATCGACCGATCCTGACCATATTTGGTAAAGTAACTTATATTTTGAAAAAAAAATCATATAGTGGTATAGGGCATAAACACACATGTGTAACCTTTCTCTTTCTATCATCATACGAAACTTTTATTGTTGTTGCAAAAATACCGTTAATTTTTTTTGCATAGGTAGATACATACATGAATTTTAAGCTTAAAGAATATATTGTTTCATTATTTGGACAGTTCGATTTCAGCACGTGACCTAGAAAGAAAACTCGCAAAAAATTAGTTTCAAAAATTTAAATAATTGTGATCTGTGTTTAAAATGTCATATAAAAAAATGTATTGTTGCAACCCTTTCGAAAAAGTAGGACATAAATATATATCATTAGGACTAAAAAGAGCTCAAGAGTGGATGACTGTCATATGTAAAAATATTTCAATATCAAATAGAATATGCCATTCATGTAGACTTAGATTTAAAATTGTGTGCTCTTCAGAATCTCCATACTGCTATATTGGAAAGTGTAAATTTTGTCCTGGAACAGATAATTTAATAGATACACTTCGTCAATTATTGGAAGAAAATAACATTGATGAAATAAAGTATAAACAATGGATAAATACTGATAGAGACAAATTGGAAACGATGATCCAACCAACCGATGGTTTTTTAGATTTACTCTCTGAAAAACTAAAAAAATTACTTCAACATTCTTTTATATCAAAACAACAGAATGCCTTTTTAACATACAAAAAATCATCTTTAAAAGAAAACGAATATGTCGTTGTTTGTGATTTTTCTGAAAACGTGTCATTTACTCTTCAAGATTCTGTCCAAGAATTTCATTGGAACAATGCACAAGCAACATTGTATCCAATTGTTATTTATTATAAATCCGATGGAATACTGAAAAACACAAATTTTATAATTATATCGAGCTGTCTTGTACATAACACTGTAGCGGTCCATTTATTCCACAAACACCTTCATATATTTTTAAAAAATAACTTTAAAAAAGTTCCACAAAAAATAATATACTTCTCGGATGGATGTGCTGGACAATTTAAAAGTAAAAAAAATTTGTGAATTTATGCTATCATAAGGCAGATTTTGGTTGCGATGCTGAATGACACTTTTTCGCTACTAGCCATGGAAAAGGCCCTAGTGACGGCCTTGGATGCACAGTCAAAAGAGAGGTACGTAAAGTTAGCTTACAACGACCACTAGACAACCAGATCACAACGCCACAACTCTTGTTCGATTGGTGCCAAACAAACCTTAAAAATTTCAACTTCATATATCTCTCTGAAGATGATCATAGAGAAGAAGATGAATTTTTAAGAGAACGCTTTTTTGGGCTGCGCACAATTCCAGGTACACAAAAATATCATTGTTACATTCCTGAAGGAGAAAATAAGTTAAGAGTAAAGATTTTTTCAAATGATAGCGAATTTTTAATTGAAAATGTTCGTTACTAATTTAAGTTTTACTGTCTGAATAAATATTATATTTAACTCAACCTTTTAAAGGTTTAAAAACAATTTTTGTAATAAATTTTAAAAATTATAAAAACACAAATTATCAATTAAAAGCTTTAAATAGCTTTAATACAAAAAAATTACCTGAATTATATTAAACAATATTGTTTTGTTCAATACTTTTTGTACTACATTTTAAATTTACATTACAAATTTCAACTGAAAGCTTTAAACAGTATTATTTAAAAAAAATGAATTGAATTATTTTAATGTTTTTTTCAATATTTTGTAATAAAAAAATAAATGAAAACTATAATGTCTTCTTCCATAATACAATATAAATAATTCGCATGGGAAATACATTTAGAATAATAAGCCCTTGTAAGGTTTGTATTGTATGAACACAAAACATACTTAAGACTACGTTCTGGTCTTTAACTCTGACACCAATCGAGGCTCTACCTTTAAATTTTCTGCAAATGTAGAAGAGGCTCTAATACTTGACATATATTTTTTTAAGAATTTTAAAAAATATACTTTTTCAGATATGGACCTTTGAACTCGAGATCCCAAAATATGACCTTTGACCTTTTCTTAAAAAAATACAATATGCATATAATTTTAAAGGACATACTTTCACCTTTAAAACGATACCAAAAAAACTCAATTAGCTTGCATAGTTCAAAAGTTCTATCGCTTTTTGTAAGGACACTTTTGTGATTTTTAAAATTTTTTACACCTTTTATGACGTCATATTTCGGAAGCCGTAAGAATCTGGGGTCTGAAAATTTATGTTTTGTTAAAGTCCAACGACATACAACAGTTGTGGTGAATTTCATTGAAATCAGAGGTGTTGTATCCGAACGGCATGATTGTTTGACATGTTTTCACTCATATTTAAATTTGATGACCAAGATATTGAAGTAAATTCTAAAATGTGTCTCACAATGAATGATGGAAAAGTTGCTCAAGCTCTAACCGAAACAAAGTCATCATCAAGCTACATTATATGCCTAAAGACATCAAGTCAATTAAGCCAACTCCCACCACAAGACGATGGTTTTAAGGAAGACTACGAATTTCGAATGTCCCGCCTTCATGCTAGAATACGTTTTATAGAGCATATTCTTAAATTGGGTTATGATTTCAAATTTGGTCTGTTAGGCGAAACAGTGAGAAAAAACAAAGAAAATGAAGAAAAAAGAAAGCAAAAAAACAAATTCATGAAAAATATCTACAGCTAGGTCTCATAATCGACCAACCAAAACAAGGAGAAGGAAACTGAAATGATGGAAATACTGCAAGGAAATTTTTCTCCGATCCAAAAACTGCAGTATCTATCACAGGTATGCATCATGTATTAATAAGACGATTCAAAATCAGCATGCAGCAGAAAGATAAATGCAAAAAATTTGGAGAGTATGCCAATAAAACAGCTATACTTTATAAGAAAAATACTCTTGGAGATATATGCCATCCACAGATCATAAAATTTTTTACCATGGGGAACAAATAATTCAAGACAATATGCTACCAATAGGAGATCTACCTGAAGAAGCGCAAGAAAAAAGGAACAAACACTACATATTCTTTCGCGAACACAACACAAGAAAAATGTACATATGTTGCACTAATGAAGACTTTATTACTATTTTGGTGTGCACTTCAGATCCATATATGTCCACCATTCGACAAAAATAGAAAACTACATCTATTGAATTAGACGATGAAGCTAAACAACTCCTAGAATATAAAAATCAAGGCTATTTAGAAGAACTATTTACTAAAATTGTTAGATTGAAAGTAGTTTTTCAGTACACTAACAATAAGTTATATTCTTTTTTTATATAGTTTACAATTTTTCTTGATTTAAAAATGTATGTATTTTATAAATTTACAATAAAAATTGGTATAGAAATATTCAAAAAGACAATAGTAGTATAGTTGTGCCGGTTCTAAATCACTTTTTCAGTACATTTGGATGCTACGATGAACTTCCAAATGTCACCGCAAGTAGTATATAGAGGGCGCCACCATATTCACCACGTTTATAAAAAACTCACACCCATATTCACCTTACTTGGAGTTGAAAACATAATGTGGCAACATTGTGATTTATTGAAGCCTAAAAAGGCACTATACTTTTTTTATATAAAAAAAGTTACCAAATAAGGAAAATATTTATTTGCTGTTGACAAAACTCTTTTAGTAAACAGAACCGCCGAGTTCGCTGTCTGTTTAGCAAAATTTCAAATATTTTCGTTAATTTTAAATATTCAAGTAAGATGTTTGATACCGTTTGCATCGGATTTCATACAGTTTGACTGTTACAGTATACAAATTCTAAAGCTTTTTTCTATTTTAAACAATAAGTAGGCGGCAACATTATGATTTATTGAAGCCTAAAAAGGCACTATACATTTTTTTATTTAAAAAAGTTACCAGATAAGGAAAAATGTGTACTGCAACACTATTTTTTAACAAAGTCATAATCCTAAATGCTGTTTTTCATCCAGTTTTGAATCGCCCTATGGCTATTATTATTCATATTCAGAAACCTAAATGCAGTTTTTCATTCAGATTTGAGTAGCCCTCTGACTATGGTTATTCCTGTTCAGAAACCTAAATGCGGTTTTTCATGCAGTTTTACAGTTTTCATACTATTTGAATCACTGACTAATTTTTATTATTCATCTTGTATAACAAACCAAAAGCTTAACTTAAAATTGTTTACTAACAAAAACTCACACCCATATTCGCTTTACTTATAGTTAGCAATACTATTAGTCATGTTAAAATTGGCAATGTTTAGAAAAAATATTAAAGACATAACTTTTTTTTAATTCATATTGTTCTCCTGTATACAAAAAGATGAGATTGTTATAAAAAAATAACTGCAAGTAAATAACAAAAAGTTATGCCCCTAATGTTTGTGTATATGTAAACGAAAAAAAGAACTATTTTAATGGTTGAACAGGCTATTTTGGTCCGGATTCACTCTATGCGGTTGTTTTCAATGAAACACAAACCATAATATCTTCCCGACGTTTCGATGAGTATTTTTCAACATCCTCTGGGGTTCTGTTTATTGCAACAATTACACAAATGAACCAGTTTTTTATCACAATAAATTTTTGTTACAAGTTCACATTTACATATGTAAGTATTTATCTTTATACACGTGTTTAAACAATTACTTAAATACATGTATGACATATAAATTCCTAAGTGTTAATTTTTGTTAGTCGCGTGACATCATCCTTTTTCTTCAATATTCTTTTGCTAACTAAATTGCAAGTCCATACACTGTGTTTGTTTTGTCTTTGTCTTCTTTAAAATTCATTGTTTTTGTTATTCTCTCCTGTAATCTTAATGTTTCTAACGTGTATCGTCTATTGTTGTTTTTTCCCCTGTCTAAAATAATTGCGTTGTCAAAATCAGCTGTATGCTTATTGTTAATCATGTCTTGTGAGAGACCTGTTGATTGTTTCGGCTTTGCTATGTCATTTTTATGTTCTCTTAGACTTTCATGCATCTGTCGCTTGGTACATCCAATATAAACCAGATCGCAAGTGTTGTTATTATCGCCTTTGCATCCTATGAGGTACACAACGTTATGTTGATTGTTTTAATTAATCTTCGATTTTGTGTTTGTAAAAATTTTATTTAGATTTTCATGTGTGCTGTGTCCAAATGCTACGTTTTTGTTTGTGATAAGTGATTTTAAACTGGCATTAACTTTGGAATATACGGGACTCTGTATATTCTTTTTGTTCAACTATTAGTTGTTGTGTTAATTTACGAAGGAAGTTGTTTTTTTTTGCAGAATTTTGATAATTTTTGTTCCGTTCTGTGCATGAAATTCGTTGTCACTGATTGTGTTGATTTTTGATATAAGGTTTTTCGCTGTGTTTATTTTTTGTGCGTTTGAATGTGTCGAATGAAAATATATTAATCTTCCTGAAGCTATAGGTTTGGTGTACCAGTTAAAGAGTAGTTTGTTGTTAATTCTATGGATTTCTGTATCCAAGTAGGCAAAAAGAACTATGTGAACATGTTAACTAACACACACATGTTAACACAATTCTTTTTCTTCGTTTTATATATTGACAGAACTTTTTTTAGTAAATAGAACCGCTGAGTTCGCTGTCTGTTTACCAAATCACAAATACAATGGATGAAATGAACAACAGATGAATAATTTTGTTTTATTGTTATTTTATTTACAAAAAATATTTTTAAAAATACTTATTATTAATACATCATTTAAAAATAAGTTTGAATAATTAAAAAAATTTAAAATTTTATAAAACAATAAAATACAACAATAAATTCCACATAATATTGAATATTAGCTTTGAATACGTTTTTTGTTATAAATATACGATTTAGAATTTATATTGAAAAATTTAATAAAAGGTTTAATAGGTGGTTAACCAGCTGGACAAAAGAATTCACCATGTATATTTTGTGGGAAATAAAACGCAACACAATGCTGTCCTGGTTTATATGATGGATCGGTGTTTGCTATACTGAATGATGGTTTTACAACAGCTTTCTGAGGTAGTTGATCAGAAGCAAAGACACCTTTAAAATGATTTTTAGTTGTACTGTTCGATTTCATATAATGATTGATTTTCAGAGATTGATTTTCTATGATTTCATAGTGATTGAATAATTACACGGGAATTGTCAATTTCAAGTATAGTATCAAATTCACAATATACTAGTTAAACAGGATATAGCTTCAGAAATTGGTGCAACAAAACGATCTTCAATACGAATAGAACCTTGATTTATTAGATTTCCACAATGAGAATTATTACTATGATTTGGAGTTAAATCAAAATCAAATACATTTTATGTATTTTATTGAGGTTTTTAGAGCTGACAACATATTTTTCATTCACAAATCCCATTTTTTTAGATTTATTTGAGAAAATGTTCGTTTATTCAAGTTTATATGTTCATTTCTAGAATTATTCCAATATATTTTTTTTTGTTTCTTATTAAAGTTAAATTATAACCAATTTTAATATCACTTTTCAGACCTTAAAATTTATTTGCTAAATTTGTTATTACATCAGACAAAATTTTTATGTATTTTTTTCAAATATTAACGATTATCAAACAATTTTTTTATGTTTGCTTTTCAATTTTTTAATTTAAGTTTTTCAGTTTTCAGGTTTTCAATTTTTAATTCAAGTTTTTAGTTTATAATTTAAGTTTTTACATTTTCGTTTTTTAATTTTCAGTTAAATTTATTATAGATAGGCGTCTTTCAGTCAGTTCCTAAAGTTGTTTTTCATTAATATTTTAGATATTTCATTCTTTTTTTATTAACTCTGAACATTCAAGTGTCTTTCAGTTAGTTCCTATAGTTGTTTTTTCAAAATATTTTTGAATCTTTAGTTGCTAAAGTTCTTTTTCATTTCCAATATATTTTAACTTTCTTATTAGATAAATGTATCCGTTAACTTTGAATTTAAATATAATTTTATATTCTATTTAGGTTTTTCGAGCTGACAACATATTTTTCATTCACAAAACCCACTTTTTTTAGATTTATTTGAGAAAATATTCGTTTATTCAAGTTTATATATTCCTTTCTAGAATTATTCCAATATATTTCTTTTTGTTTCTTATTAAAGTTTAATTATAACCAATTTTAATATCACTTTTCAGACCTTAATATTTATTTATTAAATTTGTTATTATATTAGACCAAATTTTTATTTTTTTTTTTCAAATATTAACGATTATCAAACAATTTTTTTATGTTTGCTTTTCAATTTTTTAATTTAAGTTTTCAGGTTTTCAATTTTTAATTCAAGTTTTTAGTTTTTAATTTAAGTTTTTACATTTTTCGTTTTTTAATTTTTAGTTTAATTTATTATAGATAGGCGTCTTTCAGTTAGTTCTTAAAGTTGTTTTTCATTATTATTTTAGATATTTCATTCTTTTTTTATTAACTCTGAACATTCAAGTGTCTTTCAGTTAGTTCCTGTAGTTGTTTTTTCAAAATATTTTTGAATTTTTAGTTGCTATAGTTCTTTTTCATTTCCAATATATTTTAGCTTTTTGTTAATTAAAAATATATCCCTAAACTTTGAATTTAACTACAATTTTATATTCTATTGAGGTTTTTAGAGCTGACAATATATTTTTCATTCACAAATCCCATTTTTTTAGATTTATTTTGGAAAATATTCGTTTAAAAATGTATCCGTTAACTTTGAATTTAAATACAATTTAATATTCTATTGAGGTTTTTAGAGCTGACAACATATTTTTCATTCACAAAACCCACTTTTCTTAGATTTATTTTAGAAAATATTCGTTTAAAAATGTATCCGTTAACTTTGAATTTATATACAATTTTATATTCTATTGAGGTTATTAGAGCTGACAACATATTTTTCATTCAGGAAACTCACTTTTTTTAGATTTATTTGAGAAAATATTTGTTTATTCAAGTTTATATGTTCCTTTCTAGAATTATTCCAATAAATATTTTTTTGTTTCTTATTAAAGTTAAATTATAACCAATTTTAATATCACTTTCAGACCTAAATATTTATTTGCTATGTAAATTTCTTATTACATCAGACCAATTTTTTTTTTTTTTTTTTTCAAATATTAACGATTTTCAAGCAATTTTTTTATGTTTGCTTTACAATTTTTTAATTTAAGTTTTCAGTTTTTAGGTTTTCAATTTTTAATTCAAGTTTTTAAATTTTTAGTTTTTAATTTTTGGTTGAATTTATTATCTTTCAGTTAGTTCCTATAGTTGTTTTTCATTAATATTTTAGTTTTTTATTATTTTTATTATTGTTTTATTTTAGAGTTTTATAAATGGTTGTAATAATTAGAATGGTTTATAAATCATATACTTTTATTAAAGATAG
This sequence comes from Cordilura impudica, assembly GCA_963682025.1. NCBI lineage: Eukaryota > Metazoa > Arthropoda > Insecta > Diptera > Scathophagidae > Cordilura > Cordilura impudica. The sequence continues at coordinate 227,293,469 of OY821517.1, forward strand.
TGTTGAGGAATAAATTAAAGTTCAAACTAAGTTCTTTATTCCAACATAAAGGTACTGACTTTATTCGCAATAAAATATAACCTATCAATATAAAGGGCGAAGTTAAAGTGATTTTTACAATTATTGACTGTACTATAACATACCAAAAAATATAGAAACCAGTTTTGTTACATTAAGAATGTACATATATGCATTAATATAATATATATAAGAAATACCGCTAGCCTTAAATGAGTGTATATAATAAAATTCAAATAAACTCATTAACAAGTGACAAAATAATGTAAGTATGTAACACCTACAACTGACTGCTTGTACATGTACTAAAATAAAACAGTAACATTGAAAAAACAATATATTGGTGGTTACAAATGTAGCACAATTATTGTGTTCATGAACATCCCGGGCCGCCCTGAAACATGGTTTCAGAATATAGGTAGCTGGACCAATTTTGTGATGGGTCGGGTCATTTCGCCATGCGGAGTTTTGAGTCTTACCACTCGAATGTTACCATCACTACCTTGATAAATCTCGATTACCTTAGCCACAACCCATTTTGATGGAGGATTGTTTCTTTCTTTTACTGCAACAATATTACCCACAGTGATATTTACTTGTTCTTGATTCCATTTCGGTCGCTGTTGAAGAGTCGTAAGATATTCTTGGTGCCATCGCCGCCAAAACCCTTGGAACATATTTTGTACATGTTGCCAATAATTCAGTTTATTGGGACTTAATTCCACAAGATCACCTTCTGGAACAATAGTGTAGGGTCTCCCAATAAGAAAGTGGGGTGGGGATAAGTAACCGTATTCCATATCTGGTGCAGTACCAAGGGGCCTCGAATTAACCACTGCCTCGATTTGAGCCAAAAGAGTATGCATCTGTTCGAGTGTTAATTCCGTATTCATAATTACCCGTTTGAGGTGTACCTTAACCGATCGGATCCCCGATTCCCAAATACCTCCCCAGTGTGGAGCATGTGGTGGAATATATTTCCATTGTATTCTGTCTTCAGCTAAAGATGCGGCTACAATTTCATTATGGGTCTGCGACATTATCACTTTGTGCATCTCGCTTAGTTCTCGAGAAGCACCAATGAAGTTTTTTCCATTATCGCTGTAAATTTGACGGCATTTTCCTCTTCGGGAAATAAATCTACGTAAAGCAGCAATAAAACATTCGGTGCTCAAATTTGTGGCAAGCTCCAAATGTATGGCCGAGGTAACGAGGCAAACGAATAAGCAAATGTACCCCTTAGATTTCTTGGTATTTCTTCCGGAAAACATTTTCAAGTTTAATGGGCCAGCATAATCACATCCTGTGTTTTCAAATGGAAAAGCTTGACGTACACGAACACGAGGCAAGTCGGCCATAATCTGTTAAGTCGAAAGTTGTCGATGACGAAAACATCTAAGGCACTTATGAGTTAATTTTCTGATAAGGTTTCGAGCACCAATAATCCAATATATTTGGCGAGCAATAACAAATAATGCTGATACACCATGGTGCAAATTTCGTTCATGGAGATCTTCTAGGATGAGTTGAGTGATTCTACTGTCTTCGGTAGTATTATTTATTTATTTATTGGTTCTTTATTTGTAATCTGAGCCCTAGTGGGCCAAATGATTACAGCAAATATTTCATGGAAGTACATATCAATTTTTAAAAATATGTATATAATATAATAAAAATTAAATAATAAAATACATTAAAAATAAAATAAATCTTCTAAAAATAAACAATAATAATAAGCAGACAGTAGCAACAAAGCTAATTACAATTTTTCAAGAACAATTTCCCGAAACTTGGATTCTGAATGTGAAAACTTTCTTTCTTTATAGGGAACAATTTCATTCCAAAGTCTTATTACCCGTGCTTGAAAAGACCGTTGCATAATAAGTGTGTTGTATCGTATTTGCTGCAAGGAATACGTTCGAGTCGAGTTCCCAAACTTAAATTTGTCTACTAAATATAGAGGTTGACTTTGCTTGTACACTTTATAAAAGAACTGAAGACACCTCAAACTAACGAAATCAGCAAAATCGCAACCTAAGAATTTACGCACATATGAAGTTATATGTTGAAATCTATTCAAACCATAAACGAATCTTACAATTCGGTGTACACACATTTTAAGTTTTTGAAAGTTTCCATCAGCAGTACCACTAAACACTTCTAAACCATATAAAATTGTTGACATAAGCAGTGAATAAGCTAGTTTTTTCCTTATAGCAAATGGCAAAGACGTATTCACGCTATATAATTTTCTCAGTGAAAAATACACTCTAAACGTTACAGATACCACATGATTATCAAATTTTAGATTACTATCTATGTAAAAACCTAGGCCTTTATAATTATCAACATTTTCAATTCTTGAATTTCCAATAAATAATGAAGGTAAATCAGTGAAGTGGCTACCAAATGATACGGCCTTGGATTTGTTTGGATTTAACACAATGTAATTCAATGAACACCATTCACCTATTCACCAAAGGACATTATTTAAAGATATCGAAAAAGTACTAACATTCTCAGGTAAGCATGAAGCAATTATCTGAACATCTTCCGCAAATACATGCGTAGTATTATTGGGTTTTGTACGGAGGCATCAAGTTCTGAGTTACATAGACGACCACCAACTCTTAACAATCCATCGTCGTCTAAAAACGGATGAAGCTTTATTAATTTTGAACGGCCACTAACTGCACAATCACTCTGTAAGTGGACACGGTCATCATTGAATACACGTTGTACATGAGTCAGCAAAATCAGTTTGGCATGTTGAATCTCGTTGAAGGTGGGACCACAGGTTTGTAGAATATGATGGTGTTTTGTGGCGTTGAAGAACTTAAGCATGAAGGCCACAATTCGAACTAGTTTAGTCCATTTTGATACACGAGTAATTAATTCGTCAAGTGGGTTGTAGTCTTCGACTGTTATGACCATTGTACTGACATTGGTCTTAATGGCAGACGATACTTCAGGATCTATAAGTATATCAAAATTATTAGAACGATTTACAAAACAATTATCATTCAAGCTGTCGCTTAGCCAGTTAGGTCCCTTCCACCAGAGAGTAAAACCAAGAAGTGTTGAAGCAAGCATTCCTCTAGAGGCACAATCGGCTGGATTATCCTTTGATGATACGTGATACCAATAACAGCGAGGCAAATTTTCCAAAATCTCTGAAGTGCGATTTGCCTCAAAGGTTTTGTGTATTATGGGTGACTGTGAGAGCCAGGAGAGAACGATTGTTGAGTCACACCAAGCACTAATAACATTTTTTTATGCGGCAAAGATTTTTTATACGATTGAGAAGACGTGACTACAAAAGGGCTCCGCAAAGTTCCAGTCGAGGTAGTGATTTTTGTTTTATAGGAGCAACGCGAGCTTTTGCAGCTAGTAATGTTACATGAGGGGTTCCAAAGTCATCAACAAATCGAGAATAAATTACCGCAGAATAGGCTTGTATCGAGGCGTCAGAGAACCCATGTAATTCTAAGTTGGCAGGGTCATTATCAACGAATCGGTTAATCTCAAAGTTTTGCAAAGTTTGTAAATCATCACGATATTGAGTCCACGACGTCGAAAGTTTTTCTGGAAGTAGTTCATCCCAAGCAAGATTGTTGGACCAGAGTTCCCGTAATAAAATTTTGAATTGTACGATTATTGGGGACAATAATCCCATGGGATCAAATATTCGAGACACATCAGAGAGTACTTGTCGCTTTGTAGAAACTGGATTCGATTTAACTGCAATTTCGTACCAAGTTTGTCTTCGACAGACTTCCAGAATATTCCAAGCACCTTTTTTGCATCTTCATTTGGAGATTTAAGAAAAGTATGGTCATGAGTACTCATCGATATACTTGGACAGTTTGAAATCCATTTTCGTAATTCGAGACCAGCGTGGGACAATAATTTAACTAGATCATCACGTTTCTTAACGATTTCTTCTTCGGAGGCAGCTCCTGTGAGTACATCATCAACGTAGAAATTGTCATGCAATACCTGGGATGCCAACGGATATGTTGTTTTGTAGTCTTTAGCCAATTGATCCAAAACACGTACTGATAGATAAGGGGCACAAGCAGTGCCATAATTGACAGTGCATAGCTGATAATGTTTTATTACATCTTGAGGTGATTGTCTCCAAACTATTTGCTGGTAGGTTTTGTGTTTGTCAGCAATCCATATCTGTCGAAACATTTTTACTATATCGGCTGAGAATACATATCGATGGAACCGAAAACGTAGGCATACTGAGAATAAATCTCTCTGAATACTAGGCCCAATATGAAGCGTATTGTTTAGCGATATACCATTGGAGTCTTGAAAAGAGCCATCGAATACAACACGTATCTTTTTACCAAGAACTGGGTGGTGAGGCAAATAGTATATCTTACCATCATTGCCCTTGACTTCATTAGGATTAACTTGACGCATATGACCCAATTTTTCATACTCACGCATAAATGTAGTATATTGTTTCCGTAAAGTTTCATTTCGCTGAAGTCTTCTTTCCGCAGCATAGAACCGGGAGAGGGCACCATTCAGAGTATTTCCAAATTGAGGGTCTTCAATTTTGAAGGGAAGTTGAACCACGTATTTACCATCACAAGAACGAGAGGGCGTTGATTGAAAATGACTTTCAACATAAACATCATCTGGATCCACTTTTACTGGGTAATCGGGTTCTTCTATTTCCCAAAAACTTCGAAGGCTGCGATCGATATCTATAGTGGTAACAAAAGACATAGTTTGGTTACTGACCTGAAGCGTTTCGACACAAGTTACAACCGATCCCAAAATGGTTGAAACGGCAATCGTATTTCCTTGTGGGTCCATGCATCTATCGAATGTGAAAATATTCTAAATATGTTCAAGTCCAAATAAAATATCGATCTGTGATGAGACATTGTAGCTTGGATCAGCAAGGGGCAACTGATTGAAGTAGCAGGCTGCCTTATTATCAAAGTTGTAATTCGGAAATGCAGTGGTAATATTTCACAATACGTGTACTATTGCGTCAAGAGAGTGTTCTGAGATTAGAGATTGTGCCACAATGGAACAGGATCCCCTAGTCGTTTCTGCCTTTACTGAACTTTCGGTAATAAATGACAATGTAGATGCAGAATCTAATAAGGCGCGGCAAGTGACCAATTGCCCAAAACGATTTTTCACATTCACTAAAGCTGTAGGCATAATACATTCATTTCGATTTCTCTTTTCTTTAGGTTGAGATCCCAGCGAATGCGTGGGCAACGACAGGACAAGCTACGTTAGCCACGGTAGACCAAGGAGTAGCTGCAGGAGTGGGCGCAGAAGTACCTGAAGATTGTGACATCGACAGTGAGGTGTTAGACTGGGTGACAGCTGGCAGAGTTCCCAGTGCAGCAGGAACATGTAACAGTGAGTGATGACGTCGACGACAATCTTTGCATCTATTTTTTGATGAGCAATTCAAAACAGCGTGATCAGATCTGAGGCAATTGTAGCATAATGAGGATTCCGTCACAAATTTGCGGCGCTCATTTAGACCCAATTGGAGAAAGTCAGGATATTTAAAAATTGAGTGATCATGAGATTTGCATTTGATACACGTTGTAAATTTCCCATTTGTACTCACCAAACATTTTGTAGAACTTCCGTGTGATTTATTAAAATTATCTTGGTTATTTTGGTTGGTTGACTTGCGGTGGCAAAGTTCCAACTCTTCACAACGGTTGTCCAAAATATCAAAAAAATTATGAATTGTTGGACTGGGATTATTTCGGCTGGCGTGGATCCAACGGATTTTCGATTCAGCATCGATTTTAGAAAGCAACAAGTAAATTAGCCAACAATCTCTTTCATCCTTACCAATAGCATCGAGACCTCGAATAATTTCATTAGCTTCGTCTGAAATTTTTCTCAAAATAGTACATTTTCATTGAAAGCGGAAGGCAGAGACATGAAAGATTCAATGAAGGAAGTCACAATGTGCTTAGGTCGGTCATATCTATCGTTTAGCCGAATCCAAGCCGTTTTATAAGAAGTTTCTGTTATTGGTAAGTGATGAACCACTTTGGCAGCATCATCTTTTAACAAAGATTTTAAATAATGGAATTTTTGCGTATTCAACAAAGTGTTTTTTGAGTTAACTGTACTCTCAAACAGATATTTGAAGCTTGGCCAATCTCTATACGATCCACTGAATGCCGGTTTATTAATTCTAGGCAACTCATTCTCCTTCGGTACAGTAGGCGTGGAAATTTTTTGCAAAAATGCAGCTTGTTGATGTACCAACTTCTCAAACGCACTAGCATTGCTTGAGCTATCGGTAAGCCTCGGTGCATACTTATTTCTTAACGCATATAGCTTACCACGTGCCGCTAAATATTTGTCCTCATATAAAACAAAATCTACCTCTGGGTCAACAAAATTGTCTTCATTTTGATATTGATGTAAATCGTTTGTTGACTGGACAAATCCTTGCCACACTTCTTCTAACCGTTCCAATCGGCTAATGATAACCTCAAAAGTGCAGTCCTCTGGAGGAGCTTCGGCAAATGCAAGTGTTCGGGTCAGTGAGCCCTTCAAACGACCTTTATGTACCACCAACGCGTTCATCTCACCGGACATCATGTATCAATTGCAAGTAGAGATGAGCCACTTGAGTCCACGTATATTAAATCAAATATAATAAATTGTATATAAAATTTAGGTATTTTAATTTTTTCGTTGTAATTTGTAAGTATTTTTATTATTTCAGTTTTAGAGAAATCAAAAATGGAATATGTATGATTTCCATTATGATTACATGAAACATAAATATCCAACCAATGTTAATATAAATTATATGGATACTGATTCCTTTATTTAGAATAGTAAAACAATTGATCGTATTCAATAAGAAAAATATTTCAAATGCTTACTGTTTCTAATCTATAAAACAAATATCTTTAATTCATCAAAGCATATCATGTTTTATTAAAAAATTTAACCAACAATATGAAAATTTTACTAATAATATGAAAATTTTTCTATAAAAATCAATTTTATAATTCTTCTTATATCGAAAGCGTTGAAAAACTTACCAAAATTTAAAGTTTCTTTAAATCTTGAAATAATTAAATCACTTATAGTTAATATCTAGTTATTATGAAAAAAAGTTTATTGTTTGAAAATTTACTAAGGATAGGTAAATTTTTAAGAAAATTTAATAAGGAAATCTCCATTAATCTCTAATTTTTGATTTTTCAATTTCAGAGTTTTAGTTTTTAATTTTTATATTTGCTTTTTAATCTTAAATTTTTAGTTTTTATATTTGCTTTTCAATTTTTAGTTTTTAGTTTTTAATATCTAATTTAAGTTTTTAGTTTTTAGTTTTTTAATTTTTGATTTCAATTTTTAGTTTGTAATTTTTAGTTTAATTTATGAAACATTCTTTAAATACCTTTATACTTTGAGTTAAATTTGATTAAATATACAAAATAAGGAATGTGACACAAAAATTCTTAAAATTATTAGTCCAAACAATATTAGAGATTAATTTAAGCAAGTTGTATATTTCTTTCAATATCGTGTTTTTTCTTTACGGTTTTTAGCAAGGTTAGGAACAACAAAAATTCTATATTTAGTCTTATTTAAGTTTTTTAATATCATTTTTTCTATCCAAATTATAAAAGTTTCCTACAAAATATCTACAAAATTAATTAAATTTACTAAAATTTTGAAATATTTCTATAATAATTTATTGAAATATTGAAAACTTACTGTATTCTTATAAATTTTTTTCATATTAACAAATTTCATATGAAGTTCTTTTGTATAGTTTTTCTTTAAACATATGGAAAAAATCCATTAAGTTGCGATTATTTCGATAATTTTTATGAAAAATTAAAAACCGAATATTTAATACAAAAAAAGCTTACCTTTGCTTATTTAAAATAATTAATTAAAATATATTGTTTACAAAATAAATTTTTATAGGAAATCATTTACATTTCCAAAAAAAAAATTTGAAACAAAACAGAAATATTTCAGTAAAAAATACTACTTATGTAATTGATTTTTTAGAATTATTTGAGAAAATAATCGTTTTGCCGACGGCAAAACATAATTTTTACAATATTAAAAAACAAGTAAGAGATTATAGTCGGTCTAGACTGGCTATACGATACCCTATACCATGGTTTAGAGACCCTATATCTTCGGTCCAACTAATTGGATATAGAAAATAAGCATAAACCAAATTTGAGTGCCATTGTTATTAATTTTTTTGGCTGCAGATATGAAAAAGTTCATATCGGGTGCTATATTTATATGGAGACTAGGTCGAAAAATGGACCGATCCTGACCATACTTGCTAAAGTCACTTATATTTTGAAAAAAATACACAAACCAAATTTGAGAAAAATCTGTGCAATATTTTTGTTTTTTGATAGATTTAAGTGAAGATCGGGGAGCAGCTCTATATGGGGCCTATGACTAAGAGTTGTCTCATAGAGATCGTTTTTGGACTATTCAATTGTGGATGTAATAAACACATACAAACCCAATTTGAGTAAAATCTATACGACAATTTGTATCTTATGGCAATTTATGTCGATTTTATAGGGGTCATTTGTATGGGGGCTAGGTCTGAACATGAACCGATTCTCACCAATTTCAATAGCGTTCATCCTATGGTCGATAAAAGCTTATATACCAAATTGCATCAAAATATATTCATATTTGCGACCTGCAGTTTGATTAAAATCTTAACATGGACCCACAGACGCACAGTGGGTTGAAAAGCATGAAAAGTGAGGATTAATTCAGGGAAGACCTAATTTCAAAATATTGTTAATTTTTTTTAACGGATATTCATTAATGCATAAAAAACACCATTTAAAAAAAAAAGTGGAAAAAATTTGTTTTAACCCGTTAGGAGCTTTTTTGTGTTTTGGAAAAAATGATCTTTTCTTACAATTTTCGCTGTAACTTTGGAATGAAAAGCGATAAATTAGTGAATGAAATTGCAAGTTAGAACTTAGTTAATGTGCTTTTAGAAAAAATAATTTTTTTTTTTTTAAATAAATAAGTAATAAATATTTAATATGTATTTATATTATAAAAATTGAATTTTAAAACTCGATTTTATTTTCCAAATTCCACAATTCCACAAATTTAACTCAAAAAATTCACATTATAAAATAATATTATGTTTTTATTGATGAATAATTATAAGCACAAAACAAACAACCATTTCAGAAAAATTTAAAAAAAATTAAAAAAAAATTAATTCAATATATTGCTACATTTATAATTGAAAATTTTGTATGCATTTATTGTTATTGTTTATTTTTTATTTTATATTGTTCTTATTTAAGAGAAACTTAAATATATATATATATATATATACAATTAAAATCAAGGATCCTCCGTATTATCATCACCTTCATAAATATAATCAGCATCTTCATAATTATCATCATCAATATCTTCATTAATCTCTTCTTCATCAGAAATCTTGGCCAAAATTAATAAATCTAGTGCCATCTGTGGTATATTATATATTTTTTTTGGTATAATTTTTGCTTTTAGTGGTAATTAAAGGATCCGAACTAAGAAGTAACCTTTTGAATATATCTTCATTTGACTTCTCCCGACTGCATTTACGAGAATAGTATTCTCTGTAATTTTTAAAATCTTTATTTCTAGCTTCTTGAGCTTCCTCAGATAGTTGACCTATTGGCAACAAGGCATATCTTACTATTTTTGGCCCGTGAATAAGGAATTTATGTAAAGTTGGAGGTATATAATACCACGGATAGAGCTTAACAAAATGTCTGGCTGTATTCTGAGTATATTTTCTAAATTTTTCTACGTGAATCTCGTGCCCGCAAGATACAGCAATAAGTATCACATGCATTCTTTCTATCAATTCTGCATCAACTTTTGTGATTTGAGCAGAAACATATGCATTTTGAAAAAACCGTCTGGCAGTGTTGCCATCATTAGAGTTTCCAAAACCTGGCTTTGGTTGATCCACGATCAGTCCAGTTTTCTCTCTAAAGTCTTTTCGAATCCGTAATTTTGTTACTGAAACCATTTTTTTATGCCTGCCATTTTTTGATTGAAATTTTATATGATAAGTGAAGAAGACATTCAAAAAATCGTATCCATCCATGAAGTATAGATAAACCAAACTGTAAAGTTTCTGTATTTACTTCTTTACCAATCATTCTATCAACTGAATTAAAATCCTTGCTTGTTGAACCACAAATGTAGCACTTTTGTGTGGATGTTGTATCCGTAATAGCATTACAAACTTTTCCATCAATCATTACTAACATAAGTTGGTGATTTATTTTTATTGATTTTTCTCCTAATAAAACTACAGAATCCAAAAGAAGTTCAATTTCGTTTTCAACCCGTTCCTTTTCAAGTTTTGCAGTAGTTGCTGTTTCCTTTATAAATTCTATTTTTAAAGGTCTACAGAATCTAGTGGAAGATGGACGAGGATTTTGCCAAATTATTTTGTCATTGCAAACTAATCTCAGTGGTACAATATATGTAATGAATACAGAAGAATCACTAGAATTTAAGCCATGAAATGCTTGTGTATAGGTACTATGTCCAGAGCTTCCATCAAATCCCCATTTAGAAAATAATGTTATTCTGGACAGTTGTTCATGGCTTAAAGAAATAATTTCGGTTTGTTTTATCTCGACTAGACGCTCAATAGTATGATCTAAAAGATCTTGTAGACTTACTTGAGCTGAAGTTTCACAAATTTTCAAGTTATCACGTTTCGGGTAACATTTTTGTTTAGCTTGTTGAACTTTACTGTAGGAAGGAAATTTATCTGGAGCAGCTTTTCTAATAATATTGTATTGGCTTCAAGTTAATTTTGCTTCTACTAGAACAGTAAGAGCTTCTTCTGCACTCAACTGCTGCGATACATTACTGATGCCTTTTTTATATTTTGTCGCTTTTGTTGGAGATGATGTAATTTCTTTAAGTATTTGTGATGCATGGGTTTGACCAGAAGCTCTCAAACTCATTTGCGGTGCATGTGTTAAAATAGGCAAAAGAACACTATCTCTAATTTCTTTACTTTTTTTTGCTTTTGTGTTATCTTTACACACTTCAAATGATAGATCCTTACGACCTCGTTTTGATGAGGATTCTTTCATTTTAACAAAAGATATTGAAGAATCCAACCAATTGGCATTATATTTGAAAAATAGAGCCTCTGTTCTTTTAACTTTTTCAAACCAAGACTTAAAATCCATTCAAAAGTAATTTAACCTTTTAAGAAAATCTTTCATATCCGTTGGGTTGACACGTTTGATTAATTCCATTCGCAGATATTTGATTTATTTATTTATTTTTCGTTTTTTTATTTGGGTACATACATACATTAGAGTGGACTGAAGAACCATTTGGCCAAACTTTATATAGAATATATATAAACGTTGTCGTATCTTGCTCATTTTTTAAATGTTATGTATCAGAGTTTAGACAAGGACATCTTTTTAAATTGAAAACTTTATTTGCAATCTGTCTTAACACTTTTAGTTTCCTGCAATTTTTTTATATTGTTCTAAAACTTTTTACCCGAGAACATTTTGTAATTTCAGAGCTTCGATTTTTCGCTCCACTATAATGTGCATGATCATTAAAATTATTTATTGTAATACTAGGTTACACATTTACAACAGCAACAATAACAATCACAGCTACGAAAATACACACAAAACAAAAACTAAAAAAAGATTTTTTCTGTTGTGTTTTCAAGCACTTTTTTTAATTTTATACTGGGGACTTTTAATAAAAACTTGAATATTACATTCGTTGGCAAGTATTGGCAAAATATTTTTTTGGAATACACAAGTAGAAATCCCGTATTTTACTACAATGTAAATAATTTTACCCGATCTCATCTAGAATTAAGTTGAAACTCAATCTCTTTTTAAAAAATACCCTCTTTTTAGGACAATTTTCAAAAAATTATTAAAAATATTTCTGAAACATTTATCTAAAATTTTTTTTTTTAATAATACTGAAGTTGATGCATCCATTTGAAAAAAGTTAGAATTAAAAAAAAAATTAAAAAAATTAAACTTGAAATATCTCGTTTTTCGCTTTTTACCACTTCGAGCAAAATTAAAAAAAATTGTTGAACTTTGAGAGAGTATAGCAAGAAAAGTAAACAATATAGAACAATAATTTTGACAGTTAGTGATGACCCATTTTATACTCTATTACCCGGTATAAAAATTTATTACAAAATACTCATTTCAATTTTTGAATTAATCCTCACTTTTGACCCTTTTCAACCCAATGTGAGATGGACGGACGGCCGGTCATCGTTAAATCGACTCAAAAAGTGATTCTGATTCGATCGGTATAATAAAAGATGGGTCTAGGTCAAATATTTTTGGTTGTTACATACAGCAGCACAAAGTCATTATACCCAAACCACATAGTGGTATTAGGTTATAAAAATATTAAATTAATAACAAACTTGAATGATAAAACAAACTGTATGATATACTACAGAAATCTTAACCAATTTTATCAACATTTCTCTATCCAGATTGTAAAATTTTCCTACAAAATATCTACAAAATTAATTAAATATACTAAAATTTAAATATATTTCTATGACAATTTAATGAACTGAATTTTAAACAAAGAACACAATTACGAAAAAATCTTTATTTTCATTTTTATTATATATTTTGTAATATTTTGTAATAGGATCGTGACTGTCATGATAAACGGGCGTTTAGCGGTGATCGGTGCATTCTCTAATCGTTTTTTCGATTTGTGCATATTGTGTTTAACGCATAGTGTTATTACTGCAATTTTTTTTTTGTTTACATTTAAGCTGTACCAAGAGAAATAGACTCTTATAGAAAACAAAAAAAAAACTACACATAAATGAGTGAAAATGCTCAAAAATCAAATATAAATAATGACAAAAACTACCAAAATAACTCATCAACACAATACGATGAAAACATAGTGAATGATAGAAAAAGAACAGATAACAACACTTTGCAAAGCGGCATAATGTCTAAGCAATTAAAAAACAACTACTATGCAATTCTTGATAATGACAAAGACTGCAATCAAGAATGTTTACAGCTCTTTGCTAAACATGTACAAGGTACTGAGATTCCAACAACTTAAAAAAATGCAACAACAAAGAACTCTACGACTAAAGAGATTAATGTAAATAAAGAAAATATAACAAATAATAGTCAAAATAACAATAAAAAAATACCACCATGGAACATTTTTGACGTAGAACCTAATGAACTTATTAAATTTATAAAAAAAGGTCTTCAAATAAATGAATTTAAAATTAAAGAGTTCAGTAAGAAAAAACTTTCATTATTTATGTCCTCTATAAGTGATTATAATAGAGTAAAAGCGTATCTGCAGAAAACAAATGTAAAATTTTTTACCTTTACTCCAAAAGATACCAAAACTAAGTCTTATTTACTAAGTGCTAATATTGATCCCAACGAAATTTTTGAAGAGTTATGTAAATTTCAAAATCCAAACCTTAAATTTATTAAGGTGAACCAATTTAAAACCAAACGAGCGGAAAACAATAGCTATGACCTACCAATATACTTAGTTCAAATAAGCGGCGGAAGCAAAGTAAATGAAATCAAATCTATTAAAGGACTTCTATACCGCTGTATTAGATGGGAAGCCTTGAGAAAACCAGAAATAACACAATGTAGAAACTGTCAAAGCTTCTTTCACAGTGCTTCAAATTGTTATCTCCCATCTAGATGCGTAAAATGTGATAAAATGCATGAAATTGGAAAATGCAGTCTGGATGCGGTTCCTGAAAACGAAAGAGAAATATTATTTTGTGTACTCTTTAGTAAATACGGCCATCCAGCATCTTATAAGGGATGCGCAAAATATAAGGAACTCCAGCAGAAGCTTCGTGCTAAAAAACAAATTTTGCAACAAAGAAGAACAAACAACCCACAACTGATGTAAGCACAAATATAAGTTACGCTAATACTGTAAAAAACAACAATTCACTAAATATAAACAACACCAATCCAATCCAAGTTGCATTAGAACAACTCAATAATTCTATGCAAAACCTTTCCAATCAAATAATTAATTTACAGAAACATTTTACATGATGAGAATAATCATCCACTTGCCTTTTTTAACAAAAAACCAGATTTAAAACTTAATTACAAAAAAACTAATTGGAAAAAATTCAAAAATAACATCACAAATGAGTTAAATAATAGTGAAACAATACCGAATAACAGAAATCTAACAAACTCTGAAATTGATTTTTATTTGAGTAGACTAAATAAATTTATAATGACCTCAACTGAAAAGTCTGTCCCAAAATTTAAAAACAGTAATTCAGTTGAAAAATTCGTTAACGCAACTATAAAGAAATTACAATCTGAAAAAAGTAAAATAATAACTACCATCAAAAAACATAATAGACTAGAACTTTCTTTAACGCCAGTAGAACTTAATGTACTCAAAAATAATTAAAAACTAATTAAAAAACTTAATAATGACAATTTTGTTCTAGCAGTTAATAAACATTTCAAGGATAAGTTGGAAAGCATTGATCTAAAAAATCCATCGAATATGTTTTTTGAAGTCAAAAAACAATTTAAAATGACTCAAGCATTAAACATTAATCACATTAAAATTCCAATAGACGAAGAAGTTTTACTAAGAAATATAGGAATTAATGCTCTCGAATTAGATGTGGAAAATACTAACTTTGTGGTAAGAGATCAGAACCAAATATTAAATACAATTGGGTCCTATCTAGAATCTGTTCACTCTCACAAAGAGATCGACCCAGATAACGATTTGCATATTGATGTCGGTAATTTTTTCTCTAGGTTTTTGGAAACAAAAACTGAATACGAAGCAAACCAACCATTTTTAACAATATTTAATGCAAATAAAAAGGCCAATGAGTTAAATGAAACTCTCGCTGAGGATTATTTCATTACAAAGGATTCTATTTTTTATATTTTCAAAAACTTAAGACAAAAATTATCCTCAGGCATAGACAACATACCCAATATTATTTTAAGGAATATTCCAGAAACAATTGTTTTAAAATATTGTACGCTATTCAACAACATGCTTAATAATTCTTACTTTCCTCATGCGTGGAAATTGGCAAAAGTTGTAGTTTTACCCAAAAAAGATAAGGACACAAGTAATCCAAAAAACCTTCGTGCAATCAGTTTGTTACCAAATATAAGCAAGGTATATGAAGTTTGTATTAACAAAAATATATTAAAATTTTGCGAAACAAAAAATTTTATCAATGATAACCAATTCGGATTTAAATACAAACATTCAATTATTCATGCAGTACACTGTTTAGTCTCAAATATCAATTGGAACTTGAATAAATCCCTATGTACAGGGGCCTGTCTTATAGATTTTGAAAAAGCTTTCGACAGTATCTGGATTCCAGGCTTAATTTATAAACTTTGGAAATATAAAGCTCCAATGCATTTATTAATACTTATACATAATATGCTAAACAACAAATCCTTTCAAGTTAGTAATAATAATCAAATAAGTACTAGAAAATTTATTATTGCAAATGGTTTGCAACAAGGTACTGTGAACTCCCCTATATTATTTAATTTGTTCATACATGATCTCCTAAATAAAATTGATAACATCATAGAATTTGCTGATGACATCATTATCTATCTCTCTGATAACAAAATCCAAAAAATTAACGAAAACTTACAAAATTATTTTAATTTAGTGCAGAAATATGCCCTTGATTGGCAAATGAAAATTAATTTTAATAAATGCGAAACCATATTGTTCCGTCCTCCAGTAGGAAAGTGCAATTATAATATAAAAAAAAAGTGGAAAGAGTTTGGAATAGTGTCTAATAACAATATACATATCCCAAACAAAGATGAGGTTAAATATCTTGGAATTTATTTAGATAAATTTTTATACTTCAATAGTCATCCTAATTTACAGCTAATAAAAGCAAGAAATTCAGTTTTTATGTATAAAAAACTATTCTTTTCTAAATATATTAAACAAAATGTAAAAATTTTGTTACATCAATCATTAATCAGACCTATTTTAACATACGGTTGCCAAATATGGTTTAATATTTCACCATCTTATATGGAGAAAATGCGAGTTTTTGAACGAAAATGTTTGAGAGCATGCACATCACTATATAGGTCTCCTACTAGTGACTATACAAAATTTGTATCAAATAAAATACTATATAAGGTAGCAAAAATAAGTAGAATTGATAATTTCATAATTCATTTAATTAGAAACCACATTATTAAATGTTTTGAATGTAAAGAAAATAACTTAATAATTGCTCCTTATTATACCAACGAAGAATACTTGTATAGCACATAACGTAATGGTTATATACCACCTGAAGTTTCTTATATCTAGATAGTAAAGGATTTATCCAAAACGAATTTGGCGTTCCTATATTTTATCACATATATAGACGAGCCAATATAAAATCTATCAGTTGCAGGCAAATGATTTTTGAAAGTCGTAGATTTGACACTAGCGTTTACTCAAGGGATAAAAATATGATCCCAAACTTAAATGTTAAAAAATTTTGGTGGCTCACTGAATGAGTTCCACTTCCTCTTTTTTATCCCTTGACTTAGTTTTTATCTTTCCAAATATGAAAGTAATGTTTTTTTTGATATTTTTCTTTACATTTATTTACATATATAAAATACTAATAAATATTGTATAAATTATTGTAATTATTTAAAAAAAAAAATGTTATTAATATTATATATACTATACTAGAGAGCTCGAATATGGGACTGTGTATTTTATATTATTGTTCATACTATTTGTTTATTTATAGTTTAAGTTTATAAAATTGAATTAAATAAACGATTAAAAAAAATATATATATTTTTTGTAATAGTTTAAGTGAGAGTTCTTCATATAAATTTCATCAATGTTCATAGTTTGTTGAAAAATTGATGATGAAATGATAACAATTGAAATGTGTAGAGTGCGAATTAAGTATAATAAACCTATTTATATCGGTTTTTTTTTCGGTTTTAGAGAAATCAAAAATGGAATATGTATGACTTCCATTATGATTACATGAAACATAAATATCCAACCAATGTAAATATAAATTATAGGGATACTGATTCCTTTATTTAGAATAGTAAAACAATTGATCGTATTCAATAAGAAAAATATTTCAAATGCTTAATGTTTCTAATCTATAAAACAAATATCTTTAATTCATCAAAGCATATCATGTTTTATTAAAAAATTTTACCAACAATATGAAAATTTTACTAATAATATGAAAAATTTTCTATAAAAGTCAATTTTATAATTCTTCTTATATCGAAAGCGTTGAAAAACTTACCAAAATTTTAAGTTTCTTTAAATCTTGAAATAATTAAATCATTTATAGTTAGTATCTAGTTATTATGAAAACATTAATTTTTTGAAAATTTACTAAGGAAAGTTAAATTTTTAAGAAAATTTAATAAGGAAATTTACTAAGGAAAATATAAATTTTCACAATTTTTAAGAAAATTTACTAAGGTAAGGTAAATTTTTAAGAAAAATTTGCTAAGGAAAGGTAAATTTTAAAGAAAATTTACTAAGGAAAAGGTTAATTTTCACAATTTTTAAGAAAATTTACTAAGGTAAGGTAAATTTTAAAGATTTTTTTATTTATTTATTCATCCTTTATTGGCAGATTATATTTACATGATACGTATATTTTGAGATCTTATCGACTAGATATTACAACAATTAATGTAATGGGATCTTAAGATATTAATTAACGATTTGTTATTAAACATAAAAGTTTTAAAGGTAAAATAGGGGAAAAATCCTTTATATAAATGTTTGGCAATTCAAATACTGTTAGAAAAATACATATTTATAAAAGTTGATTATAAATAATATAATTTTCAATTTGATAATTTCTGATAATTTTAAGTTAATTGTCTACATTCTCTAATCAATGGATAAGAAGAACTTTCAATTTTGTTAAAATAATTACTGTTAAGTCTTGTTATAAATTCTATTATTTTCTCATATCCCGTTTCATGATGAAATTTTAAAGAAAAATTTGCTAAGGAAAGGTAAATTTTAAAGAAAATTTACTAAGGGAAAGGTAGATTTTCACAATTTTTAAGAAAATCTACTAGAGTAAGGTAAATTTGTAAGAAAAATTTACTAAGGAAAGGTAAATTTTTAAGAAAATTTGCTAAGGAAATGGTAAATTTTTAAGAAAATTCAAAAATTTACATGGAACGGTATATTCCATTCATTATATCATTTCATATCCCATTCCATATTCCATTCCATATTCTATTCCATATTCCATTCCATATACCATTTCATATTCCATTCCATATTACATTGCATATACCATTTCATAAATTTACCTTTTCCTTAGTAAATTTTTTTAAAAATTGTGAAAATTTACCTTTTCCTTAGTAAATTTTCTTAAAAATTTACTTTCCTTAGTAAATTTTTTTAAAAATTTACCTTACCTTAGTAAATTAGAAAATTTAGCTTCTTCTTAGTAAATTTTCTTAAAAATTTTGAAAATTTATATTTTCCTTAGTAAATTTTCTTAAAAATTTACCTTTCCTTACTAAATTTTCAAAAAGAATATTTTTTTCATAATAACTAGATATTAACTATAAATGATTTAATTATTTCAAGATTTAAAGAAACTTTACATTTTGGTAAGGTTTTCGATATAAGAAGAATTATAAAATTGATTTTTAGAGAAAAATTTTCATATTATTAGTAAAATTTTTTAATAAAGCATGATATGCTTAGATGAATTATAAATATTTGTTTTGTAGAAAAATTATCACATTACAAACAGTAAGCATTTGAAATATTTTTCTTATAGAATACGGTCAATTGTTTTAATATTCTAAGTAAAGGAATCAGTACCCATATAATTTATATTAACATTGGTTGGATATTTAGGTTTCATGTAATCATAATGAAAATCATACATTTTCCATTTCTGATTTCTCGAAAACTAAAAAAAAAAACAATATAAATTGGTTTATTATACTTAATTCGCACAAATTTCAATTGTTATAATTTCATCATAAATTTTTCAACAAACTATGAATATTGATGAAATTTATATGAAGAACTTTAACTTAAACTATTCTGCAAAACGGCTAAATCGAAATACCTTTCAAATAATATACGTTTGGTCAAAATTGGGATAAAACGGTAGAAAAAAAACATCGGTCACAAGAAATCGCCTAGCCTATTAATATTATAGATTCTTATAAAAAAAATATCATAAATTCGGTTTTTACTTTTTCATAAAAATTATCGAAATAATCGCAACTATTTATTTTCATATGTGTAAAGAAAAACTACACAGAAGAACTTCAAATGAAATTTGTCAATACGAAAAAAAAATATATAAGAATACAGTAAGTTTTCAATATTTCAATAAATTATTATAGAAATATGTTCAAATATTAATAAATTTAATTAATTTTGTATATATTTTGTAGGCAACTTTTATAATTTGGATAGAAAAAATGATATTAAAAACTTAAATTGGACTAAATATAAAATTTTTGTCGTTCCTAATCTTGCTAAAAACCATTTAAGAAATATTATTTGTATACTTTGTATATCAGTAAGAAAAAACACGAAATTGAAAGAAATATACAACTTCCTTAAATTAACCTCTAATATTGTTTTTACTAATAATTGTAATAATGTTTGTTTCACATTCCTAATTTTGTATATTTAATCAAAATTAACTCAAAGTATAAAAGTTTTTAAAATGTTTAATAAATTAAAGTAAAAATTAAAAGCTAAAAACTAAAATTAAAAAGACAAAAAACTGAAAATTATAATTAAAAATTGAAAACCTAAAAACTAAAAACTTAAATTAAAAAATTGAAAAGCAAATATAAAAACTAAAAATTTAAAATTGAAAAATCAAAAATTAAAAAACTAAAAACTAAAATTTAAAAATTTAAAAGCAAATATAAAAACTAATAACTAAAAATTTAAAATTGAAAAATCAAAAATTAAAAAACTAAAAACTAAAAATTTAAAAAATTGAAAATTTTAATTTTAAAATTTAAATTTAGATTTAAAAAATTTAAAATTGAAAAATCAAAAATTAAAAAATTTAAAACTTAAATTAAAAATTGAAACCCCTAAAAACTAAAAATTTAAAATTGAAAAATCAAAAATTAAAAACTAAAAATTTAAATTAAAAATTGAAAACCTAAAAACTAAAAATTTAAAATTGAAAAATCAAAAATTAAAAACTAAAAACTTAAATTAAAAACTGAAAACCTAAAAACTACAAAATTTAATTAAAAAATTGAAAAGCAGGTATAAAAACTAAAAACTAATAATATAAAATAGCATAGAAACGTGACTTCATGTTAGTGCGCTGTTTAAAATTTTTTCTTTGAATTAGTTCTATCTTTAATAAAATTATATAATTTATAAACGATTCTAGTTATTACAACCATTTATAAAACTCTAAAATAAAACAATAATAAAAAGAATAAAAAAATAAAATATTAATGAAAAAAACTATAGGAACTAACTGAAAGACAGCTATCTATAATAAATTAAACTAAAAATTTAAAAATTAAAAATTGAATTATAAATTGAAAAACTGAAAACCTAAATTAAAAAATTTAAAAGTAAATATAAAAAAATTGTTTGCAATTCGTTAATATTTGAAAAAAATAAAGATTTGATCGTTAATATTTGAAAAAAAAAAATAAAAAATAAAAATTTGGTCTGATGTAATAACAAATTTACCAAATAAATTTTAAAGTCTGAAAAGCGGTATTAAAATTGGTTATAATTTTACTTAATAAGAAACAAATATATATATATATAGATATTGGAATAATTCAATAGAAAGAACCATATAAACTTGAATAAACGAATATTTTCTCAAATAAATCTAAAAAAAAGTGGATTTTGTGAATGAAAAATATGTTGTCAGCTCTAAAAACCTCAATAGAATATAAAATTTTATTTAAATTCAAAGTTAACGGATATATTTTAAATTAATAAAAAAGCTAAAATATATTGGAAATGAAAAAGAACTATAGCAACTAAAGATTCAAAAATATTTTGAAAAAACAACTATAGGAACTAACTGAAAGACAGTTGAATGTTCAGAGTTAATAAAAAAAGAATGAAATATCTAAAATATTAATGAAAAACAACTTTAGGAACTAACTGAAAAACGCCTATCTATAATAAATTAAACTAAAAATTAAAAAACGAAATATGTAAAAACATAAATTAAAAACTAAAAACTTGAATTAAAAATTGAAAACCTAAAAACTGAAAACTTAAATTAAAAAATTGAAAAGCAAACATAAAAAAATTGTTTGATAATGGTTAATATTTGAAAAAAAAAAATAAAAATTTGGTCTAATGTAATAACAAATTTAGCAAATAAATTTTAAGGTCTGAAAAGTGATATTAAAATTGGGTATAATTTAACTTTAATAAGAAACAAAAAAAGATATTGGAATAATTGTAGAAAGGAACATATAAACTTGAATAAACGAATATTTTCTCAAATAAATCTAAACAAGTAAGAGTGTTAAATTCAGCTGTGCCGAATCTTTGATACCCTCCACCTCGGTTTGAGTATTGATAATAAATGTAAACAATATATTTGAAAAAGTAAACAATTTGTTAAACTTAATACCAGATTATTTCAGCAAATTCATTGGGTTGATCCGCTTAACAGATGTTTTTTGTTTATTTCAAGAGTTGGTCTAAAAAGCTTTCTCACATTAGTAATTCGCACTCCAACGAGGAAAGATCGTTTTCGTCTTTTCTCTTATTTCGGATAAAAGAAAACACGTTTCGGTGTTTGCTTTTTGGACATCGTTGTTGCTGATCGGCATGCATTTAGGTTATATACCTATATTCATGCGTTTCCGGTTATATGATATAACCTCTCGATTAATTTAAAATTTTTGCAAATTAAATATCTCACCCTAACCTTCATTGCGAAAAAGCTCTCTCAATTTTTTTTCTGTTGTTAAAATATTATCATATTTGGAAAATAATTTTTTTTACAATTAAAAGGGAGTTTTCTCTATTAGATTTTGTGGCAACACAAAATAACACCATACAATACAAAATCTAACTCAGTGATGCCAACTTTTGATTTTGAATTAAATTATGTTAATAAAATATATTTTCATTTATTGACTCCAAATACTACTACCTGGGAATTATCATCGAACTTCAATTTTTGGGGTTTACTTTGCCTACCATGAAGTCAAATTTTGAAGTCATCCAAGGACTATACATAATGACGATGTGCAAAACGATAATGGAACGGTTAAACCAAAAGTCTGTATTTACTGCAACATTGTTGATTAATAAAAAGAAACATGTATATATAATTTTTTTTTATTCACCAATAATGTTGAAAATGTAATATCGTAAAAAAAAATATTTATAGAATTTTATATGAAATTAAATAAATAAATGATTATTTTTATTAGATCTTATTGATATGTTAAGAATTTATTGTTTTCAATAAGTTTGAAGAAAAAAAAATATGATAAAAAAAAATACAATATTTCTTATTTCATTGGAATTCGAACAAAAGCGAAAAAGATCAAGAGCCAGCGCACTACGCACTCGACCACCAATATGTTAGTCGGCAGTTATGCATATAAATGTTTCTTTAGTTAAACAAAATCATAGGCAGAACGTTCAACAGAGAATATTGTGATGGGAACGTTGTGGTGAGAACGTTGGGATAGAACGTTGTGGTGAGAACGTTGAGGAGAGAACGTTGAGGAGAGAACGTTGATACGTTTAAAATTTTATCCCAACAAACGATGCCAGTAGTAAAATGCAAATGAAATGGAGAAAAAGTTATTCATACAAACAGTTTTTACATTATTTTGCTTTGTTGGGATGTTTTGCATGTAGTAACAGTAACAAAATCGACCTGATTTTGGCAAGCAGTGAATTTAATTGAGAAATGAAAACTACAATCCATGTACAGTCCTATCCACTTGAATAGCACACCTAAATGTATATATGTATATCAAAAGCTTAAAGCACGCGCTATTTAAGTGGACAGGATTGTATGTTCATTTTAAAATGATATGTTTATTATTTATATCATTTCTACCACCATGTAACATTTCTACAATTACAATATTAATGTTTTTTGAACCAAAAAAAGAAACATTAATGTTATATTTTTTGTTTTTGTACAAAATTGAAATAATTCATTTGATTTTATTACGTAATGATATGCATGAAATTTTCACAATTTTAATAAAAGTATTTTAACTATAATTAACTATACAAATTTATTTTAGAAATTCTTTTTGTTTTTTTTTCACATGAAAATATTACATTTTATAAATATTTGAAGAGTATATAATATTTTTCAAATTTATAAACGAATATTTGAAAGCAATATGAAATGTTATTATAATATATATATATATATATATATATATATACATATATTTATGTTTTTTTTTTTTGTAAATAAGTATATAATTTAAGTTTGTAATTAATATATAAGATATGAATATACATATATGTATTGCAACAGTTTTTATGTTCGCAATTCTTAAATAGCATTTGACGTTTCCTAAAATTCATTGAATTTAAATCAATGTTTTCTGTAGTCCGATTCTGAAAATTTCAACGATCCGACAATCGCAAAATATATCGACAGCTATTGTTGTTTGCACTAAGGATTAAGTAATTCACGAAGTACATACATCTTAACGACAGTCGACAAATCTATTTTTCTATTTATTTAAATTGTAGACGAGTGGCATCTCTGTCAAAATAAGCGAAAATCACAAAGAAGAATAGAAAAAAAACAAATTACTTCGTGTTTGACAGGATGATTTTATCTTTATGTTTAATATCTTTTTTTTTTACTAATATTTGTGTTTATTTATTTGAAAATGATATAATGAATTGAATATGCTATTTAATTTTTTTATTTATATAAAAAAGTCTTTTAATAAAAGCAAAATATTTTCACTATTTTATGATTTTTATTTATGTATGACGACATTTCAACCTAAAAATTTTAGTTTTTATCGATTGAATAAACAACACAAAAATGGTTGTCGTTTAGATAACAACAACAGCTGAGTTTAATAAAAGCGAATATCGTTTAAAAATGTTACTGATAATTTTGCGATTTTCTTTTTTTTTAACGATTCGACTATCGTTAAAAGAAGTTACTGAATCGCGGTAGTGAAAAGCTATTAATTTCTCCTGAATGTCAATATTTTTTTTAAATGTAAAAATTTTTTAAATGTAAACGTAGGTATTGGTGTTTTTTTTTTTTTTTGAATTTCAATTTGTGTTTAACGAATAAAATTTATATATTAAAGATGCAATAGATGTCTTTTAAATTTAAAATTATAATTTCCGACGTTTTGATATAATTTTCTGAAATTCAATTAATTGTAATTTATAATTGGAAATTTTTAATTCCAGTTTTTAGAATTGATATTTTCTTGAATTTGAATGGAAAATTTAAAAAGAGCAATTTTGTGTTTATGTGGATAGTAATGCTTTAGTAATTATAAACAATTTTTAAAAATTAGATGTAATCGCAATCAGATATTTTGTAGGTAAAGCAGAATAATAGTTCTATATAACTATGTAAAACTGTTTTGAAAGCAAAAAACTCATTGATGAACTCGGTAACTCTATTTTATAAAGACAACAAAAAGCTAACATGCCAAACTTATGTTCATATTTGTAAAAGAATAATGAAAAAACATATGAAATAAAAGACTAGCCCGTGTATACTCTTAACATTGTTCTGTATGATATCTAGTTGAAAATATTGACATTCATGTTAAAATAGAAGTAACTATTGCAAGGCTAATTAGAACAAAAATTGTGGCGTCATCTATTGCGGCATAGTCAAGCTGAGCAAAATGAAGTGACACTCTGTTAAAGCAAAAGAAATGTATTTTCCCCACAACAAAATATTGCAGAAAATTATGTAAATAAAATAATATACCGATTTATTTCCAACATGCAGTTGTTATGGATATACATATATATAATATATGTATATTATTTGTATTATCTAATACGTTTATGTATGTATATGTAAATATTACACACAAAAAATACAACATCAAACGTTATTTTTGTGTTTTTCTTTTTAAATAAATTTATACATAAAATTTTTTTGCTAAATTTACATTTTTTTTTTATTAACAACTAGGTATTTTAGCATTATTTGCTTTAGATGTTGGTGAATTTTTGATCCCTTTATATTAACTCGTAGTGTCTGCTTGTCGAAAAAATTTTGGATCGATTTTAACCCCTTTCCCGTAACCCATTCGATCTGAAATTTTGCAGGCAGGCTCGTGGTAATAACAGAAATGATTTAACAAATTTTTTTAGTGATGCCAAAACAATGGAAACTTTTAAATTTTTCTACCAGAGTTAAAAAAAAAATTTACAAATTGTTAGTTTTTATTATACTATTACCACAGCGACCACAAAAACAACAAGTCCAGCTATGACAACAACACAACATTTAGAATAACAACAAGAACAATATAGAAACATCATATTTTTCATTTTTTTTTTAATTTTTCAGAGATTTCCCTGGACCTGTTCCACCGATTTTAATGATTTTTGAAATAGAAATCTTCCTATGAATTTGGTGAATCATTCTCATTAAAAATTATCACTGTAGCTGCACTATGGAGGGCGTGATCGTGACAAGAACAACATAGAAAATTAAATTTTTTCAAGACTTTTTTTAGTTCTTCATTCAAATCTCGGGCCCTAATTGGCCGATTTGGACGATTTTAAATAGCAAACTTTTCAGGATGTTAGTGAATCATTTTTTATATCAACGAGCACCCTAGCTGCCCGATTGATGCCGTCATCGTGATTTCCACAGACGGACAGACGGACAGACGGACATCGCTATATCAACACCGGTTGTTATAAGGATCACAAATATATATATTTTATGGGGTCCAAATTTTTTTTTCTAATTATTACAAACGGAATGACAAACTTATATATACCCTCTGCACACTGGAGTGGAGGGTATAAAAAATGGGATTTGTGAATGAAAAATATGTTGTCAGCTCTAAAAACCTCACTAAAATATATAAAATGTATATGCTTTTGATTTAACTTCAGATCATAGTAATAATTCTCATTGTGGAAATCTAATAAATCAAGGTTCTATTCGTATTGAAGATCGTTTTGGTGCACCAATTTCTGAAGCTATTTCCTGTTTAACTAGTATATTGTGAATTTGATAGTATACCTGAAATTGACAAATCCCGTGTAGTTATTCAATCACTATGAATTAAAATCAATCATTATATGAAATCGAACAGTACAACTCAAAATCATTATAAAGGTGTCTTTGCTTCTGATCAACTACCTAAGAAAGCTGTTGTAAAACCATCATTCAGTATAGCAAACACCAATCCATCATATAAGCCAGGACAGCATTGGGTTGCGTTTTATTTCCCAAAAAATAAACATGGTGAATTCTTTTGTCCAGCTGGTCAACCACCTATTAAACCTTTTATTAAATTTTTGAATATAAATTCTAAATCGTATATTTATAACAAAAAACGTATTCAAAGCTAATATTCAATATTATGTGGAATTTATTGTTGTATTTTCATTTATTTTAGGTGTAAAAAAGGACGTTTTATAAAATTTTAAAATTTTTTATTAGACACATCAATTGCTAAAATGAATACAAAACCTAGGATTTTGACTAAATATGTAGATGACATTTTTGCTATTGTGAAGAAAGACACTATAAAAGATACAATTGGAACCCTCAACTCATTCAATCGACAAGTACAATTTACAATGGAGGTACAACAGGATAATAGTCTACCATATTTAGACTCTATTATAATAAGAAAAGGTAACCAGCTCAAATTAAACTGGTATCAAAAACCGACAGCATCTGGCCGATTAATCAATTTTTACTCGAACCAACAAGACGTATTATAATGAACACTGCTCAAAATTTTATTCACCGTGTTCTCAACATAAGTGACACCGAATTATCATAAAGATTATAACGGAAATATTGATAAAGAACGAATTTCCTCGTAAAACGATAGAAGATCTGATTAAAAATACAAGTAAAAAGCAATATAATGACGAACCACCAAAAATATATAAAAGTATATCCTATATTCCAGAGTTTTCCGAAAGATTAAAAAACTCAAATATATATGACCGAGAAAAATTTCAATTAACATTTAAAACAAACAATACATTAAACAAATTATTCAGCAAGACAAAATCCAAACTAGAAAAAGATGAAAAATCAAATGTCATCTACAAAATTGGATGCAACGGGGACGGGTCCAACATATGCAACAAAGTATATGTTGGTACTACAAAGACTAAATGAAATCTAGAATAGCATCGCACAAATCTGACATAAAGGGAATAAACAGACCAATTGAACAAAAAACAGCACTTGCAGCCCATTGTGCTTTAACACAACACAAACCCAACTTTGACGACGTAAAAATTTTACAAGGAGAGAACAATTACACAAGGAGATATACGTTAGAGATGCTACATATAATTGACGTTCCAACAAACAAGAGATTAAACTACAAACAAGACACGGAGAAATGTGCACAAATTTACAGGCAAATAGTAAACAAACACAAAAGAACAACAATTGCAGTTTAGTAGTTAAAATATATGCAAAGGGCATAGGATAGATTTTTTGTTTTTTGTATTTTTATTGTTTTTATTTTGTTTATCAACAAAATTAAATGTAATATTTTGTTTATTTTTTATATATTTTTGAAAAGATGTGTTTATGTGTTAATGTATGTATATAATTTTTTGATTCAGATCCCTGATGATGACTAATGACGTTAGTCGAAATATTGGATACAATAAAAAGGAAAATAAAAATCAAAAATAAGTTTCGCTTATTATTTTTATTAATCTTCTTGGACCTCAAGCCGAATTGAATTATCAAAACAATTTTTTAATTATTCAAACTTATTTTTAAATGAAGTATTAATAAAAAGTATTTTTAAAAATATTTTTTGTAAATAAAATAACAATAAAACAAAATTATTCATCTGTTGTTCTTATTTCATCCATTGTATTTGTGATTTTGTTAAACAGACAGTGAACTTAGCGGTTCTATTTACTAAAAAAAGTTCTGTCAATATATAAAACGAAGAAAGAACTGTGTTAACATGTGTGTGTTAGTAAACATGTTCACATACTTCTTTTTTTTCGTTTACATATACACAAACATTAGAGACATAACTTTTTTTATTTACTTACAGTTATTTTTTTATAACAATCTCATCTTGTTGTATACAGTAGAACATTATGAATTCAAAAAAGTTATGCCTTTAATATTTTTGCTAAACATTGCCAAATTTAAAATGACTAAGGGCCATTATTACAACTTGCCAATAGCTAAAGGTAGGATGTTATCGGACAGATTATAAGTTTTTCGTTATTACAAGTATAGTTTAAGCTTAAAGTGACCGATAAGCTAAAGGGAAGATAATGTTGCCTTTAACTTTTAACGTGAGGTTTATGTATTTAATGTTGCCACATTTTCTGATCTATGAAGAAGAACAAGAATAGAAGAAAAATATAGTTTTGTAAATAAAAAAATTAAAAATGGAAAGCAGACAACGTTTGTTTTATTTAAACGAGCTAGAGGATATTTTTGAAAACTCGCAGCCTAAGAGAAGATCATCTAGAAAATATCGGAAGCAAGTGGACTATCTAGAATATTAGATGAAATTGAATTTGTGCAAAGATTTCGAATATCTAAACATACATTTCAATTCATTTTAGAAAAAATTTGCATCCTTTTACAGTCAAATAGTGAGAGGTTTGTACCAATATTTATATAATTTATGTGACAATTAATAAATTTATTTTCAGGCATAATTCCGTCTCACCTCAGGCAAAATTATTAATAACGCTAAGGTTTTATGCAAGTGGAAGTTTCCTGATTACAGTGGGTGACTTTTGTGATGTTAGCGTCTCTACAGCAGGCCATGTAGTCAAGGAAACATCATTAGCTTTGGCTGCTTTGTCGACTGAGTACATAAAATTCCCTTCCGATGCAAGAGGAATGCAGCAAACAGCGGCAGATTTCTTTGCAATTGCAAAGTTCCCAAAAGTCATCGGTGCCATCGATTGCACACACATTCGAATTCAATCGCCAGGAGGAAACAACGCAGAAGTTTTTCGGAGCAGAAAAGGTTATTTTTCCCTCAATGTTCAAGCAGTGTGCAATGCTAAACTAATATTTCAGGATTTAGTTGCAAGGTGGCCTGGATCAGCACACGACAGTAATATATTTAAAAACAGCCGCTTAAAATTCCGTATGGAAGACGGTCATTTTCAAAACTACGTAATTTTAGGTGATTCTGGGTATAAGCAATGCAACTATATGATGACTCCTTTGCTGAATCCACTTACAAGACCGGAAACCCTTTATAAGGAATCTCAAATCCGTACTCGTAATACGATAGAGAGATGTTTCGGAGCTTGGAAGAGACGATTCCCAGTATTATCAATGGGTTTGCGGTTGAATAACGAAACTAAAATGGCTGTCATTGTGGCATGTGCTGTTCTTCACAATATTGCTATTATTGCAAAAGACCCACTTCCATCAACAGAAGAAACATTATTAACTGAATCTCCAGAAGAATTTGAGTCAGATGAACAAAACCACATTTTGAGCAATTCGAATTCAATGGCAAGAAATATTCTAATAGAAAACTA
Source organism: Cordilura impudica (assembly GCA_963682025.1). Lineage (NCBI taxonomy): Eukaryota > Metazoa > Arthropoda > Insecta > Diptera > Scathophagidae > Cordilura > Cordilura impudica. The sequence goes on from OY821517.1 coordinate 227,323,322, forward strand.
CTTTGCAGAGTAAGTTTATAACTTTTTATTTGTACTTAAACACATTAACACATTTTTTTCTCTTTTCAGTCTTTTACAAAATTCATAGACTACATAACAATTAAAACAACTAAAATTATCATTAAAACAACAAAGTAAACAATAAAAAATTAATAAAATAGACAATAAAAAACAACTAAAGAAACAATTAAAAACAACTAAAATCAATATTAAAGCAACAAAATTAACATTAAAAAATTAATAAAATAAACAATAAAAGACAACTAAAGAAAATTCACTATTAAAAACAACTAAAATCAACGTTAAAACAACAAAATTAACATTAAAAAAATTAATAAAATATACAATAAAAGTAATTCACATTTTGCTTTTTTTTCCGCCAATTCCAGCTGCAGTAGCTCATTTTTATACTTCATAGACTTAAGTTCTTGCTCATGCTTCTCCTGTGCACGAGTATTTTCGTCCCTATAAAAATTCTGTTGCAGAATTATGATCCATTTTTTCATCTTCTAAACTGTGCTTTCTTTTTGCACCCACTACCAGCTCTTTCGATGTTTTCTCTTTTAAAGCCGATGGCTTCCATCTTGACCAGTCATTTCTCTCCAGCGTTGAATTATTTGGATAACCAAACTGAAAAAAGATTATATAAAAGTGTAAATAATATGTATTAAAAAAATAGCAATAATTATATTATTCAAACATACTTTTTCATTGGTCATCTGCGTTTGGTTAACGCTTTCAATAGAGCTGCCAAAATTCATAGTTTTCAACATCTACTTCAAATACTGCCAAAAAAAAAATTTATTTTTAATAACACAACAGCAAAACAATAATTCCTTTATAAATATGTATGTACTTACTAGAGTCACTGTCATATATATTTTGTAAGCCAGTGACTGAATCTCCCAGCATGGAAGCAATTTTTGCAGACACTGTGCTTACTTTTGTAGACGCCACTCCGCCGCCCGTGCGGTACGTTTCCAATTTTTGGTCAGCCATTTCTACCTTGGACTTACGTTTAATTGCTTCGTACTTGTCCCGCAATGCCTTCCAGTGACGGCTTGAGCCACTTGTTGCTGCAAACTGTGCTTCTATTTTTCTCCAAGCTTCCTCTTTTTGTTTCCATGTTACGGCGTCTGATTTTTGCATTCTATACAGTTTTTCTGCGCCTCTACCAGATCCACCAACAAAGCCTCTTCCTCTGCCGAGTAATTTTTGGCTCGTTTTCTTATTATCTCACTGTTTGGCGTCGTCATTTTAAATTTTTTGCTTTGCACAACTATCAAAAATTTTTCACTTTAAACAAGTTTCACTTATTTTATTTGTTTGCTTGTAAACAAATAAAAGAACGTTGCTACTACGTAATTTTATAAAGCAATGCATTTAGTCAAAAGTAATCGGTGTTTCCTTTCGTGTTGCCACAATATCAAAAATATTAATTTTATTTTAATGGGAGGTTGTAATAACGAAAAGACGTTAAAGGTAACTTTATTGCTCACTTTAGCTAAAGTTAACTTTAACTAACATTTACTTTAAAGGCAAGTTGTAATAATGGCCCTAATACTATTGCTAACTATAAGTAAAGCGAATATGGGTGTGAGTTTTTGTTAGTAAAGAATTTTAAGTTAAGCTTTTGGTTTGTTATACAAGGTGAATAATAATAGTTAGTGAGCGATTCAAATAGTATGAAAACTGTCAAACTGCATGAAAAACCGCATTTAGGTTTCTGAACATGAATAATAATAGTCAGAGGGCTATTCAAATAAGCGTAGGGAATCTGGTGGCGCCCTCTACGATACTACTTGCGGTGACAATTGGAAGCCCATCGTTGCATCCAAATGTGCTGAAAAAGTGATTTAGAACCGGCACAAACATCCTACTGACAATAAAAAATGTTTAACTAAAGTAAAAACATACGACTTTTTCATTGAAACTTCTCTATCTTGAACCAGTATTAGGTAACTTTTACGTTCGGGCTCTTTCAAAAAAAAAGCCAAACTTTGGCTCTTGTGAACATTAGGACAAAAAAGTTTATGGGGGCAAAGTTTGGCATTTTCTGACAAAATTTAACATACAAAATTTTTAAAAAGTATTAGTTGTAAAATTAACAATTTTAAATCTCTCTGCTAATTTTTTTCACAGGAAATGTATGGATCAAGTTTTAGACCGATCGAATGAGATGAAATGACATTTAGACCACTTCGTGACGGTGCATGACTATGCGTGACTATGCGTGACTACCCCAAAATTAATCTGCAGTCACAACAAGACCGTGGGCCAAGTTTCAGATCAATTGGATGAGGGGGAATATGGTTGACCCACGACAGACAGACAGACAGAAAGAGAGTATGATTAAAAGAAAGAGTTTAAAAATTACAACTTTTGTATCAAATTTTAAAAAACGGTACATTGAATGCTCTCATAGCAAGGCAAAGATGTACAAACGTCACCAAGACTGGTTATTAAATGATCTTATTTTTGAGAGTTCATCTACCAACGAAAGTGGAAAAAATGCTCGACGAGCAAAACCAATGTAGTGTAGGATGTAGTGAAAGATCTCGAAGGCGCAAGCTGAAGAATATCAATGAAGAAATTTCTCAAAGAATTATTAAGGATTCATATTTGCACCAAATTCAACCAACACAAAATAAGAACAAGTAAGAAAATTATAGCCGGTCTCGACCGACTATACGATACCCAATACTACGTGCTTAGAGACCCTATCTCTCTGGCCCAACTACCTGGATATAGAAAATAAGCATAAACCAAATTTGAGTGGGATTTTTATTAATTTTTTTGGCTGAAGATATGAAAAAGTTCATATCGGATGATATATCTATATGGGGACTAGGCCCAAAAATGGACCGATCCTGTCCATGTTTGGTAAAGTCTCTTGTATTTTGCAAAAATATATACAAACAAAATTTGAGAATAATCAGTGCAATATTTATGTTTTTTGATAGATTTAGGTGAAGATCGGGAAGCAGCTCTATATGGGGCCTATGACTAAGAGTTGTCCCATAGGGATCATTTTTGGACTACTGATTAATGGATGCAATAAACACATACAAACCCAATTTGACTAAGATTTATATAATAATTTGGATCTTATGGAGATTTATGTTGATTTCAAAGGGGTCATTTGTACGAGGGCTAGGTCTGAACATGGAGCGATTCTCACCAATTTAAATAGCGTTCATCCTATGGCCGATAAAAGCTTATGTACCAAATTTCATCAAAACATATTCATATTTGCGACTTGCAGTTTGATTACAAGCTTTACATGGACACACAGACGGACGGACGGAGGTACGGACGGACGGACATCGTTAAATCGAATCAGATAGTGATTCTGATTCGATCGGTATAATAAAAGATGAGGCTAGGTCCAATATTTTTGGTAGCTACAAACAGTAGCACAAAGTCATTATACCCAAAGCATATAGTAGTATAGGGTATAAAAATAAAATTGAAACAATTGAAAAAATAGTAGAAGCGAGCCCAAAGCACACAAAAAGGAATTTGAAAAGAATTCCTACTCCAATTGAAGATAAAAAATTTACTCCAGAAGAAACGTTCGCTCTATTTTTGGATTTGAAGTTGACCAAAAATCAACATATGTAAGTAATTGCGGGAGCGAACCAATGAAAAGAATTGTGGGATTTTTCCAGAGTATCGAGATTTGGTTTCTGCCAAATGCTTAGAATGCTTATCTTCACAATCTGTTCTTAGTGTCACTTCGAGTTCAGCAGAAATAAAATTGCAAGATCTCCTTGAACATAGTGCAAAACGACTGCTAAATACGCTTGATACTGATCATAAAAAAAAATGGAAATGGCAGCATTACTTTAATTTCTAAATGGGAATGTGATGGATCGTCTGGTCAGGCAATTTAATGCCGAAAATTCATCAGATGCTAATTTATTTATGGAATCTTTCGTTCCGTTGCGTTTAAAAAATTTTGTAGCGGCTTAGAGCCGTCAACTAGTAGAGCAACAGAAATTGATGTATGAAAAAATGTAAAACCTTGTTCAACAAAGTATTGCAGACCAAAAAGGAAACCAAAGATGTCATAGCTGCAGAAGTTAAAAAAATAAAAGATCAAATTAAAGAACTTCAACCAGTAATATTTAAATTTGATGGCCAAGATATTGAAGTAAATTCTAAAATGTGTCTCACAACGAATGATGGAAAAGTTGCTCCAGCTTTAACCGAAACAAAGTCATCGTCAAGCTACATTATATGCCAAAAGACAGCAAGTCAATTAAGCCAACCCACACCACAATACGATAGTTTTAAGGAAGCCTACGAACTTCGAATGTCCCCTCTTCATGCTAGAATACGTTTTATAGAGCGTATTCCTAAATTGGGTTATGATTTGAAATTTGGTCCGTTAGGCGAAACAGTGAGAAAAAACAAAGAAAATGAAAAACAAGAAAGCAAAAAAACAAATTCAAGAAAAATATCTACAGCTAGGTTTCATAATCGACCAACCAAAACAAGGAGAAGGAAACTCAAATGATGGAAATAGGTTAGGTTAGGTTAGGTTGATAAGAGGAGCTATGTATACACATAGCTCATATCCGTTATATCTGGATATACACCTAAGCCAGTAGGTCGGCTTGTTGTGCGCTCTGCATCTCTACTTTCCGGTTATCTACCCCTCTTACTAACTAAGAAATTCGGTCTCATCAGCAAATTTCCTGAGTATTTTCCAGCTTATCCCCCTTAGATCCGTCAGGCCTGGTAAGATGTCGCTGGATAGATATCTGACCCTTGTTCTCGCAAATGCAGGACAGTAACAGAGGTAGTGTTCTAGGGTTTCGTCATCCTCTCCGCAAGCTCTAAAAACGGCTGATTCCGCCCGTCCTATACGGTATGGGTGAGCCCTCAGCTCAGAGTGTCCAGTGAGGATGCCAATTACCCTACTAAGTTCTACCCTATTCAGATTCAGGATCTCCCTTGTTCTTGTTGCGTTGGGAGAACCCCATAATATTTTTGTAACCTTACCCACGTCATTCTCTTCCCAAATTGAAACATGTGAACTGGTCGCCCAGTCTGCCAGTTCCAATTTGAGAGACTTGAAAGGTATTGGGTTTTCCAAATTTACTCTTTCCAGGAAAGATCCCTTCCTGGCCAGTTTGTCAGCAATCTCATTTCCCATTATACCACTGTGTCCTGGGATCCAAACGATTTCAAGTCTGCCTCTTCTGGAGAAGTTTGAAATCTCCTCCTTACACTCGAGGATAGTCCTTGATCTAGTTTTGTCTGCGGATATTGTTCTGATAGCCGCTAGACTGTCCGTAAATATTTTCACGTCTCCGGGACTTGGGGAATCCCGTGCATTAATATATCTAATACATTCCTTTATAGCCACCAATTCAGCCTGAAAGACGGAGTTGTGGTCCGGAACACGGAGGTATACCCCTGTGGAACGGTCCTCATCGTAGAAACCTATCCCATGCAGACTAGAAGCGTCCGTATAGTAATGTGACCCTGGAAGGTTCTGTAGAATATTCCCGTTCATCCAACTTTCCCTGTCTGGTATCCGTATACTGCAGGGTATATCTGTTGACACTTCCGCGATTCTATCACAGCTAATGTTCACTGTGTTGAGTCCCGGAATTTGGTCTAAAATAGTCTGGTGTCTGGTCATGTGGTCGGTGATATATTCCCCTGTTACCCTTATTCGTAACATGGCCAGAGCTGCCTCATATTTAATTCTAATCTCGATTGGGTGTATAGATAGAATATTCTCTAAAGCCCTCGTAGATGTAGTCCTTATTGCACCACTGATTCCTATGCAAAAGAGACGCTGTATCTTTTGGAGTGGTTTAATGTAACATTTCCTGTTCATTGATGTCCAAATGACTATGGATGCGTAGGTTACAATAGGTCTAACGACGCTTGCGTACAGCCAATATGTCATCTTCGGGTTTAAACCCCATTTTGAGCTTATAGCCCTTCTGCAGATGGCCCATACACGATGAGCCTTCGCTACCCTGCTCTCGATGTGGTTTTTCCAAGTAAGTTTTTTATCGAGAATCACCCCAAGGTATTTCACCGTTGTGTGATCCTAATCGTTTTGCCCTGGAAGCGAGGTTCATCAAAGTCGATTATTTTCGTCTTCCTTGTAAAGAGGCATATTTCAGTTTTCTCTGGGTTCACATTCAAACCCCTCGGTTGTGCCCAGTCATATGCTATTTCGAGTGCATTCGATGCCCTCCTACATAAATCTCTAGGATCTTTCCCCTTTAACAGTATCGCTACGTCGTCTGCGTAGCAGACAGGTTGGAAACCCTTATTGGCTAGAATCCTTAGCAGACTGTTTATAGTGATGGAAATACTGCAAGGAGATTTTTCTCCGATCCAGAAACTGCAGTATCTATCACAGGTATAGATCATGTATTAACAACACGATTCAAAATCAGCATGCGGCAGAGAGATAAATGCAAAAAATTTGGAGAGTATGCCAATAAAACAGCTATATTTTATAAAGAAAAATACTCTTGGAGATATATGCCATCCACAGATCATAAAATTTTTACCATGGGGAACAAATAATTCAAAGCAATAGGAGATCTACGTAACGAAGCGCAAGAAAAAAAGAATAAAGACTACAGATTCTTTTGCGAACACAACACAAGAAAAATGTTCACTTCAGATCTAGTCGACAAAAATAGAAAACTACCTCTATTGAATTAGAAGAAGAAGCTAAACAACTTCTCAAATATGAAAATCAAGGCTATTTAGAAGAACTATTTACTAAAATTGTTAGATTTAAAGTAGTTTCCCAGTACACTAACAATAAGTTATAAACTTTTTTTTATATAGTTAACAATTTTTCTTGACTTAAAAAAATGTTTAACTAAAGTAAAAACATACGACTTTTTCATTGAAACTTCTCTATCTTGAACCAGTATTAGGTAACTTACGTTCGGCGCTTAATAAATTATATTTTAACTCGGGCTCTTTCAACAAAAAAAAAAGCCAACCTTTGGCTCTTGTGAAAATTAGGACTAAAAAGTTTATGGGGGCCAATGTTTGGCATTTTCTGACAAAATTTAACTTACAAAATTTTTATAAAGTATTAGTTGTAAAACTAACTAAAAAAAACCTTTCAGCCTTTTTACACTTCACTTTTGTACTAAAATTGAACTAAAAATGAAAATGTATTTTAAACCCTCCATAAATTTTTTTATTATCGGTCGATACGTTTTATAGCAAACATTTAAGGCTTAGGTCCCGCCTACCAAACAAAAAAACCTAATATCAAAATTCCAATCCGATCAAAAAGTTTGGATTTTTGACCGCCTTCTCGTGAAATGGTCCACTGTGCGCCGGTAGAACACTTACTTCATTTCAATGAAATTGATCAAAAAAAATTTAAATTACGGTAATTTAAACAGCCCTATAAGTATGCAATGGTGTGTTAAATTTGTGCTTTATGTATTTTATAGCTTCTAGTAATCATTATTTGTTATATTACCAGTAATGATATCTGCTTACAAAATACACCACCCTTTTGATATATTTGTAAGTAAGAATGTCAATACACAGAAGATGTTATTCATTTGTAACCTGGGTTTTTTATTATCATACCTTTTTTATACCTTTTTATTTTGCCTAACAATGCACTAATGCAAGTAGTAAAGAAAACACACACAGGTAATTCATTTGTATAGTGGGTTTATATATATATTATTTTAGGTAGTAATGCACTAATGCCATTTTCTTACCTTTTTATTTTACCTAGAAACATAGTATGATGGCTTATGAAAAGGCTTATAAGAAAGTGACATTTGAATACAAACTCAATTGCTATAATATATTTCGGCAAGAACAGTCACAAATAAAAATATTAAGAAAAAGTAAAAAATTATAGTCGGTCTAGACCGACTATATAATACCCTATGCATGCGTTTAGAGACCCTTTCTCATAGGCCCAACTAACTGGACATAGAAAATAAGCATAAACCAAATTTGAGTGGGATTTTTATTAATTTTTTTTCGCTGCAGATATCAAAAAGTTCATATCGGTTGCTATATCTATATGGGGACTAGGCCCAAAAATGGACCGATCCTGACTATGTTTGGTAAAGTCTCTTGTATTTTGCAAAAATATATACAAACATAATTTGAGAAGAATCAGTGCAATATTTTTGTTTTTGATAGATTTAAGTGAAGATCGCGAAGCAGCTCTATATGGGGCCTATGACTAAGAGTTGTCCCCTAGGGATCATGTTTGGACTACTCATTAATGGATGTAATAAAACCATACAAACCCAATTTGAGTAAGATCTATATGACAATTTGGATCTTATGGCAACTTATGCCGATTTCATAGGGGTCATTTGTATAGGGGATAGGTCTGAACATGGACCGATCAAGCAACTTCAATAGCGTTCATCCTATGGCCGATAAAAGCTTATATACCAAATTTCATCAAAATTCACTCTATTTGCGACCTGCAGTTTGATTACAAGATTTGCATGGACACACAGACGGACAGACGGACGTCGTTAAATCGAATCAGTTAGTAATTCTGATTCGATCGGTATAATGAAAGATGGGTCTGGGATATTTTTGGTAGTTACAAACAGCAGCACAAAGTCATTATACCCAAACCACATAGTGGTATAGGGTATAAAAATATGGGAAGATTCAGAGTATTTTGGGAAGAAAAAACCAGGAGGATGTTCTTAGTTACGTTCAAATAAAATTAAATTTAAATTCGTGTAGCATCGAAATGCAAGAGCAATTTCGTCAAAGCAATAAAAAACGTTACAAAGAAGTTGGCTACAATAAACAAAATTTTTATATAAAAGCGCAAACTGGTTAGAAGGCCAACTTACTGTTGCTTCAGAACCAATAAAGCAAGATAAGGCTGGAAGAGGTGGAAACTTACAGATAAAATAATCTTTCCTACATCAATTACGATCACAGAAACAATTGACAAAAGTGCATATCATTGAAAAAGTTGTTAAAGCTAGTCCAGTGAGAACAAAACGGATTCTTAAAAGTATACCAACTCCGAGCGATGCAAAACAATTCACAAATAAGGAGGCATTAGCATTTTTTCTGGATTTGAAATTAACAAAACCGCAATATATTCAGCTCAAATTGCGTGCGAGTGAAAAAGGCTCAAATATGTATCCAGCATATCATCACATAACCGCTGCTAAAATGGACTGTTTGCCATCAAAGGACACTATCACAATCACACCAATTTCGGCAGAGGTACAACGACAACCTCTACTTGATCACACAGCCGTACGCTTACTACAATCAATAAAAGGAAATGAGTTAAAGAAATATGGAAACACAATGTTAATTCTTTTTTGTAAATGGGGATGTGATGGTTCTTCGGGACAGAAACAACACAAACAAGTAGTTTGTGAAAATATTTCGGACCCAGATATGTTCATGGTATCATTTGTACCACTGCGATTGAAAAATATTTTGGAAGATTCAGAGCCTTCGACTAGTACAACGCAAACAGTGGATATTTGGAAAAAGGAGACACCAACTTCTACGAAATACTGCAGGCCAATCAAATTTGAATTCAAATAATTACTAATTAAAAAATAAGTTTTGATATTCAACGTTTTTAGTTTTAAATCTTACTAGGTATTTCCATCAATTAAAAACTCACAATCAAACATTATCAGGACCATCAATATTGGTTTCGAAATCTGTTTATTATTTTGTACTTTTAGTCCGTTTTAAAAATGTTGAATATTTAAAATTTTTTACCAAATAATTATTTCCTCATTTTAAGTCCTGTAGTAAGTGTCATGAGTTGGAGTGTGGTGGGTTTGAATGTGTTGAGTTTGATGTTGTGAGTTGGAGTGTGGAGGTTTTGAATGTGTTAAGTTTGAGTGTGATGAGTTAGGGTGAGTTGAGTTTGAATGTGGTGAGTTTGAGTGTATTGAGTTTGGGTGTGGTGGGTTGAGTGTAGTGAGTTTGAGTGTGGTGATTTTAAGTGTGGTGAGTAACATCACATCACATATGACAGCAATGTAGGAAACGACTATTAACACCTTTATACAAAATTTCATTTATATTGCTGTAAAATTAGCCGACATAAAGCATTCCTAAAGTTAGAGTTATATGGGTGAGGCCACGCCCCGATGTCCAACGCCAACCTCATTTAGGAAAAATGTTGGAATACGAATGTATGTATCAATATACCAAAATTCGTTAACATTGCTAATACAAGTGCCGAGATAAAAAATATATCATTATTTGTGGATGGTGCCACGCCCACACAGAAAAAAATTGTTATATAATATTGCATTGTCATCGAGTTCTGAGCTGTGTTGAAAATTTCAAGTCAAGTCTCTAGCGTATCGGAAAATTACTTTAAAATCAATTCAAGATTCCTACGGAACATACAAACACACACAAAAACAGACAAAAAAGCGTGTTGAGTTTGCGTGTGTTGAGTTTGCGTGTGGTGAGTTGGATTGTGGTGAGTTTTAAGGTGGTGAGTTTGAATGCGGTGAGTTTAAGTGTGATGAGTAACATCATACCACATACAACAGGAATGTAGGAAACGACTATTAACACCTTAAAACCAAATTTCAAGTTAGAGTTGTATGGGCGGGGCTACGCCCCGAGGTCCAACGCCAACCACATTTTGGAAAAATGTTGGAAACGAATGTATGTATCAATATACCAATATTCGTTAACATTGCCAATAAAAGTGCCTAGATAAAAAGCATTTCATTATATGTGAGCGGTGCCACGCCCACACAGAAAAAAAATTTTATATATTATTGCATTGCCATCGAGTTCTGAGCTATGTTGAAAATTTCAAATCTCTAGCTTACTTTTAAAAATATTTCATTATTTGAAAATTTGAAGTCTGCAGCTAATCGGAAAATTACTTTAAAATCAATTCCAAGATACCTACGGAACATACAAACACACACACAAATAGACAAGAAAGCGACGCAATAAAAACGTTTTAAAAAGAAACTCGTGATGCCATAACAAAGAATTTACTGATATCAAGGCCCAAATTGCGACACTACAGCCATTACAATTACAGTTAGATGGGCAGCAAAACGAAGTAAGCTACCAATTAGTGCTGACAATGATAGATGGGGAAGTAGGAAGTGCTTTGACTAACACGAATGCTGCAACCGGATGCATTATATGCCAAGCAACATCAAGCCAATTAAACCAGTCCAGACAAAATCATTAGATAAAACCGATGCATATGTATTTGGATTATAACCACTACATGCTTGAATGTATTTATATATTATATGGCAACCCTATTACGTTAAGTTATTCTTATACTTTATACTGTTTTTAATAAAGCAGTCTGTGTTTAACCTCCAACCTGTCTTGTTACTTCAAATATAACATTTGGCGACGAATGATAAAAGGTACCGCGTGTTAAATAAATAATCACATTTTAAATGATAGTAATGTGAAGTCGTTTGATAAAGCAACGGAGCACTGTGGCTGAAATTGTGATTTCATTGGCCAAAAGTCTAATATTTTTTTGTCACCGATTTTTAAATTTTAGTGCCTTTTGGTGGCTTATATATCCAGATTAAGGTAGCCAAAAGATTAGGTTAAACTATTGCTAATTGTGGGCGTGGCATGCTGCCAAACTCAACTGTTTTTTTTTAATTTCAGAAAAAGGTGATTTTTTTTTGTTTTTTATCAAAAATAAATGGTTACTACTCGCAAGCTTTCATCGATAATCACCTGCGATCTTTTTAATAATGTTGGTAGGATTATAGTCTTTAGCCGTTGTAATCGGTCACAGCTCTACCGCTTAATATTAGGGGCGTTATGAAATATTTATGAAACTACTATATATTTCTCAAATTTCAACTTTTGTGGAATAGAACTTCTAGGGAGCAAAAGGGAACAAGAAACGTATACCACCCGGAGAAAGGCGAAAGTGTCCTCTTTAACCCTATATATACTTTTGAACCCATGACGACCCGTGGGTAGAACACTTTTTTCATTTTAATGAAAATTCAAATTACGATAACTTAAACAACCTTATAAATACTCGTATACAATGGTGTATCAAATTTGTGCTTTACGTATTTTATAGCTTATAATAGTCATTATTTGTTCCATTACCATAATATATTTGTAAGTAAGAATGTGAATACACAGAGGATATATTCATTTGTAACCTGGGTTTTTTTTATTATCATACCTTTTATATATATACCTTTTTATTTTGCCTAACAATGCACTAATGCAAGTAGTAAAGAAAACACACACAGGTAACTCATTTGTATAGTGGGTTTTTTATATATTATTTTAGGTAGCAATGCACTAATGCCATTTCCTTACCTATTTATTTTACCTCGAAACATAGTATGAGAAGGCTTATAAGAAAGTGACATTTGAATACAAACTCAATTGCTCTAATATATTTCAGCAATAACAGTCTCAAATAAAAATATGGAGAGCTTCAGTTATATAGAACTGGCTGAAGAGTATTTTAGAAACAAAAACCAGGAAGATGTTCTTAGTTACGTTAAAATAAAATTAGTTCGTGTAGCACCGAAATACAAGAGCAATTATCTAATTTCGTCAAAGCACTAAAAAAACGCTACAAAGAAGTTAGCTACAATAAACAAAATTTTTATATAAAAGCGCAAACTGGTTAGAAGGCCAACTTACTGTCGCTGTAGAAACAGCAAAGCAAGATAAGGCTGGAAGACCACGCAAATCATTGGACAACTGCAGCGATAAATCTAAGAGGCGGAAACTTAAAGATAAAATAATCTTTCCTACATCAATCACGATCACAGAACCAATTAACAAAAGCGGATATCATTGAAAAAGTTATTAAAGCTAGTCCAGTTAGAACAAAACGGATTCTTAAAAGTATACCACCTCCGAGCGATATAAAACAGTTCACAAATGAGGAGGCATTAGCTTTATTTTTGGATTAACAAAACAGCAATACATTCAGCTCAGATTGCGTGCGATTGAAAAACGCTCAAATATGTATCCAGCATCACATAACCGCTAAAATGCACTGTTTGTCATCAAATGACACCATTGCAATCACACCAATTTCGGCAGAGGCACAACTACAATCTCTACTTGATCAAGCAGCCGAACGCTTGCTTCAATCAATAAAAGGAAATGAGTTAATGAAATATGGAAACACAAAGCTAATTCTTTTTTGTAAATGGGGATGTGATGGTTCTTCGGGACAGAAACAATACAAACAAGTAGTATGTGAAAATATTTCGGACTCAGATATGTTCATGGTATCATTTGTACCACTGCGATTGAAAAAGATTTTGGAAGATTCAGAGCCTTCGACTGTACAAACAATGGATATTTTGAAAAATGAGACACCATCTTCTACGAAATACTGCAGGCCAATCAAATTTGAATAAAAAAAAACGCATGATGCCATTAACAAAGAAGTTAGTGATATCAAGGCCCAAATTGCAACACTACAGCCATTACAATTACAGTTAGATGTGCAGCAAATTGAAGTAAGCTACCAATTAGTGCTGACAATGATAAATGGAAAAGTAGGTCAGGCTTTGACTAACACGAAGGCTGCATCCAGCTGCATTATATGCCAAGCAACATCAAGCCAATTAGCCAAGTCCCGACAAAATCATTAGATAATACCGATGTATGTATTATCACCACAACATGCAAGAATACGACTTATGGAACACATACTAAAAATCAGTTATGATTTGGATTTCGGGTCTTCAGGATCAATAAGAAACAACGAAACCAACAATGAGTTAAGAAGTTCAAAAAAGAAACATGTTCAAGATGAATATCGCAAATTTGGATTGATTATAGATCAGCCAAAACAAGGGGCAGGCAATACATATGATGGCAATACCGCAAGAAGACTCTTTTCAGATCCAGAAACAGCATCTGAAATAACAGGAGCGGATATAAATCTTATTTTCAGATTTAAAATAATCCTAGAAGTACTTGCGTGCAATGAAGAAATTGACTCTCGAAAATTTGGAGATTGTGCTAAGGAAACTGCAAAAATATATACAACCAACTACCCATGGTGAAATAAGTCTGCAATAGTTCACAAAATCCTTTATCATGGAGAAGATGTCATTAAATATCATTTGGTGCCACTTGGAGATCTATCAAAGGAGGCACAGGAAAAAAGGAATAATGATTACAGATTTTATAGAGAGCACAATAATACCAAAATTCACGAAATTCCACAAATGAAGATCTATTGAATATATTATTGGCAACGTCAGATCCGTTCATCTCCAGTATTCGAAATCAATGGAAAGTGGAACATCGGGATTTAGATGAAGAAGTCAAAAAACTACTAAAGAACAGAAATAACACAGAACAATATATGGAATATTTGCAATCAATATTTGAGTCAAATGAATAACAATTATAATTGCCTTTCATTGTTATTTAAGTACGAAAAACATAGTAGTAGTAAAAATTAATAATAAACGAACCTACCACTGTTACAAATGCAATTAAAATCTATTGCAGTTTTTATTTTTAAAATGTTTTTTAAAATTATGCTTTTCACTGTGTCTGAAGCTTACCAACCATGCAAAAGCATGATTACCTTAGGATGTGTAGGTAAATCTCTTTTTATCAGTACCGACCTAGCTATGTAATATTAATAGATCAAACGCCACACAACATGTTTGTTTGTAAGTACCATGCAAACTTCGGTTTTTTATTGGAAGCCTGCGTAAAAGTCATACCATCATTTCCAAATACATTTGAACAATTTTTGAAATTGGCTTGTTGTAATGAGTTGAATGAAAATTGTATGACCAATGATTGCAAGAACTGCGTGCGAGATGTAGAGCAGGATTTGTTCCTGTATATTTTCTTGCCAACATGAATGAAAATGCGAAGTGGAAACATTGGAAGAAAATTGATAGCCATTTAACGTTAAGCTACACCACTGCTTCATTGGCTGAACTGATACATGAAATAAAGCTCAACTGCCGGGTTTTAAGGTACATAGCTTTGTTAAGCAATGCCAACAACGATATTTTAACGATAAAAAGAAAAACATAACGGCTTCTGAATTGATTTTACAAATTGATTTCGCAGAAAACTATAGGTTAACTTATCAGAATGAGATTCAAGATGCACTTTGCCTATCATCAGGTTACCATTTTCATGTGCATTGCGTGGTTTTTGGGAGATACAAAGTCCTTTGCTATTATTAGCGACAAGTTGAGCCATAATAAGTTTGAAGTTTATTGTTGCATTAAGAAAATTGTTGTTCAAATACTAAGTCAATATAAAGATATATCCAGCGTATTTGTATTCTCTGATGGGAGCAGTGCCCAATTTGAAAATAAGTTTATTTTAACAAGCATTCCTTATTTTGTAAGCGAATTTAGCTGTAAATATTTAGAATGGAATTTCTTTGCTACCTCACATGGCAATGGTGCAGTGGATGTAAAGAGGAAGGTTTGGAAAATAGTAAAAGCAAATAATATTATTTTAGCAGACGCTTTTTAATTTTTTTTTTATGAATGCGCTTGTGAATATGTTGAGGGCATTCATTGTTGTATGTTCATTGTTGTATGTACGCGCAGAAGAAATTGAAGATATATCTTCTAATATAGATGAAAAATGGAAGAGTGTGCAGCCTATTCCACAAATAAAAAGCTGCATTTTTTCATTCGTCGACAGTCAACATATAAATGTTGTTCAAACGACATACTCAGTATGAACAAATATTACAGTTTAGTTATTAAGTATGTAAAAAATTAATATTAATTAATATGTTATGAATTTGATTTAATTTTTTAATATCACATAGTTTTTTGAATAAAAAACATTTTTATTTCGTTTCCTAATTTAAGTTTAAATTTTTCAACAAAACACATTTCATTACACAGAAAAAAAAATAACAAAATTCTGTTTGTAATATTAAACATGTCCCATAGAGCTTTTCTGCAAATACAAAATCAAGTTGTTTAAATTGACAATGGGGATTTGTAAATATAAACACCCTTTTGTTAATTTTTTTGTAATTTTGAATTTTTGTTTTTAATGAATATTTAGAAGGAAATATTGTAGTGTTTATATACATATTAATAAAATTGTTGGAAATAAACTTAAAAAAAGAGGGTGTTTGTATTTCCAAATTCCATTTTTGTTGTCTAGTGTTTTTCTGTGTACTTATATACGAGAAAAATTGTCGCGTACTTTATTAACTTTTTGATGTGTAAACATCTATGCACTTAGGGGGATAAAAATCTATTTCACAATACAATCACAAAAACAGCGTATGGGAAAATCGCTGTGAGGTATATGTAAGTGTATTTTTTTATTTATTTTTTTTTTTATTTATTTATTAAGTCTATGGTAAAACCTTATAATAACCTTATATAATACAGAGAAAAAAAATATAATATATACAAATCCTTAAATCAAAAATTTGAGATTATGTATTTAAAAATAATATAATATTGCGTTTAATAATATCATCATTTAAAGAAAAATCAATTAAATTGTATAAATCATTGAAATCATGGCAAATTCTTCTAAATGGATCAGCATCGGCAAACTTTTGACGACAGATTGGGATAAACAGTGGAGTGTAAAAACGTGTTGACCGTGCCGGAACGTTCATGGAGATGTTGTTCATAAGAAAATTTGAGCATATGTCGCCTCGAATTAAGTTAAATAAAAACATAACATTAAGCATTGTTCTTCGGCTTTTTAGAGACGGCAGTTTAATTTGAGAAAGTCTAATTGTATATGATGGCAGATTGACAAAACTTGGATAAGAACGTCTTAAGCAGAAAAGGAGAAATTGCTTCTGGACCGATTCAATTTTGGCACTGCGAATATTAGATAGTGGATCCCAAATAACAGACCCGAATTCTAAAATTGGTCTTACTAGGGAGATGTATAGTTGTTTGGTAACTGCAGGGTCATTGAATTCCTTTGCCCATCTTTTAATGAAGGCCTGTATTGGTGCAAGGATTATGATTTAAATTTATTTCGCTGATTCAACAACCAACAGAAAGCGCCATGAATGTATAGAAAACAACTGCAACCATCAAGTACAAAAACCATAGCAGTTGCTGGCTATACATAGATGGCGCTTAATGTTTGATTTTAATTGATGTGTAAATAGATGTTTGCACAATTCCCCTGTGATCGGACTCACGGGGACATTCCGGTTACGTTCAGTAATGTTCTAATTCATTTCATGTAACTAACTTAAGGCCCAGTTTCTTATATAAAGCTAACCAGAGATAATTTCTCTTTAAATTTGAGAGGAATGTTAAGGTACTGTATTTAGCTTAGTTTAGGAATTTTTAAAGCAATGTATGTATATGTGCCTTAAAACCACTTCCGTTAAGTCGCATACGTTATCACCTTATTTTCAACGGATATTTGCGAAACCAAAGTTTCGAGGCTGCCCATTTTTTTCAAACAAAGTACCCGTTGATTGCAAATAACTGTAATCTTGGGTTTCAGTGGCTTCTTTTTATGTGAGATTTATAATACGAATGTAACGTACGGCTGCATGGAAATACCCATATGCATAAAGAAAGAAAGAGTTTTAATAAAAACTTTGTTTTCATGGGTTAGACTATTTAATATATTAGTTTACCTAGTTATGCACTATTGCCATTTTCTTACCTTTTTAATTTACCTAGAAACATAGTACGATGGCTTATGTATGTGGGTTTTTTAATAAATTATTATACCTTTGTAATGTACTAGTAATGTAAGAAAATTCCATTTTCTTATCAATTTATTATTTTACCTAGAAACATAGTATGATGGCTTATGAAAAGGCGTATAATACAAACAAACTCAATTGCTATAATATATTTTAGCAATAACTAATTTCGTCAAAGCACAAATGCTACAAATGCACAATGAGCCACCTCTAAATGTTTTTTGATTGGCCCAAAACTTTGTATTTCTCACTTTTTCTCCTATTCGCATATTTCTAGGGGTGCGACCGAGAGTTTGAACACTTTTTTATTAAGGGCCACCCTACTGTACATATTAGCTGCGGTTGGGTTTACTTCAAACATGTTATATCTTGTCTTTTCTCTCTCTCGCTCTCTACATTGTGAGTCCATTTTTGTGTGTCAAGAGTGGGTCCCCACACCTCACTCCTCACTCCCGAGAACTTTTTGTTATATATCATTTCTTTCAATTATAATTATTAGATTTATTTTATTTATTATAATTATATTTATTTGCCCCTTCACTGACTTCGATAGTTTACTTTTGTTCTTGCCCTTTAACGTCGCTGATTCAATACGTCTAAGCCATGTTTTTGGTTTAGAAGTTTCTGTTCTTAAATGCTCTTGCTTTTGGCTGTACACGCTGTTTTTGATCGCTATAAAGGTTTTGTTCACTGTTATTGTCGATTGGCATGGTTTTTGTGTTGGGGTTCATGTCGAACTTTAGAAATAATATTAGAATGTCCCGCATTGTATTTTTTCTTTTAAAACAAAAATAATTATTATTATAATATTATCATATATATTATTGTTATTATTATTTTTTATATTATTTTTAATATAGTTTTTGTTATTATTGTTATATCTACTTCTATTATATCTATTTCTATTATTCTTGTTTGGTAAAGGTGCTATTACATGATGTGTTTTTTACATATGTACTGTCAAATTTTCCCACAACAAAAGTTGTACACATCGTGTGATACATATGACACATTGTTTATGTACAATACATGAGGAAAGTCACATGTACATTTTTCAATTAGAACAGGTTCTATTTTTGCATGACAAACAAATGAAAATACAACACTGCTTGTGGCGAAAGAAAAACAGAGTACATTTTAAAGATTAACATTGAAAGAAAAATAAATTGTTTAGTATTAATTAACAATTAAAAAATACATAACCAAATCATACTGTAGAAACCAAACAGTCCAGCACGTTGTGTGCACTATTTACAAAACCACACAGCGAATTATAAAGGTTGTAAGGTCTATCAAAACCTAGTTTCAAGAAGATCCGCTGGCCAAAAATTTTTTTCCTATAGCCAAAGAAATAATAATTCTAGAGAAAATCCCCAATGTAACTTTGTCCCAAATAGTCAACCAAATAGACAACCTAATTCAAACATGTTAAATATGTCATATTCAGAAGCTTTAAAAAGTTCAGATTTTAAAGAAAACTCTCGGATGGATAGACTGGAGAGGATGATGGAAAACTTGATGAATATGATGTCAATGCTAATGGCTAAATTATGCAACTAAATTTAAGGATAGGAATATGGAACGCCAATGGGCTTCCTAATCATACAAATGAAACTGAAATTTTCATTAAAAATAACTATATTGATATATTTTTGATCTCTGAAACTCACTTCACGAATAAATCATTTTTTAAAATAAGAAATTATGATATAGTGACTGCTAACCACCCCGATGATAGAGCACACGCAGGCGCCGCAATTTTAATAAAATCTAGTATAAAATATGAAATACTAGATCCCATTCAAAAACCTTTTTTGCAAGCAGCCGGTGTGAAAGTAATATGTGATAGCAATGCTTTTAATATATATTCTATTTACTTCCCACCCAGACATTCAGTAAAATGTGTGGATTATGAAAACTTTTTTAATAAACTTGGCCCAAAGTTCATTGTAGGAGGTGACTTCAATGCTAAACATCCATGGTGGGGATCTCGACTAGCAAATCCGAAAGGTAAAGAGCTCTATAAATGTATTTTAAAAAACAAATATTCGTCTTTGTCTACTGGAAGCCCTACATACTGGCCAAGTGATCCTACTAAAATTCCAGACCTTCTGGATTTCATTGTTTATAAAGGTATTTCTAGAGCACTTTTGGATATATCAGATAGTGCAGATTTGAGTTCTGACCATAGTCCTATAATCGTTAACTTTAGTACAAATATTCAAGCTGCAACAAAAAACATAAAAATCATTAATGCTAACACAGATATGAAATCTTTTGAATATTGGATAGAGCAAAATTTAAATTTGAATATTTCTATTAAAACTGAAAGCGAATAAGAAGATGCCATAGAATCGTTTACGAGCTTAATTCATGAGGCAGCTTGTTTATCTACCCCACCACAATGTAATTCGAATGGTTCTAATGTGAAAATTTCTGCTGAAATAAGAGAACTTATTATGAACAAACGTTGCTTGAGGAGAATTTACCAAAGAACTAGAAGTCCATTGGATAAGACCAACTTAAATCGAGCGGCTAATTACTTAAAAAAACGCCTCAAAAAATATAAAAATAATTCCGTCAAAGACTTTCTTAAGAATTTGGATGTTACGAAAAATGACGAATATAGTCTTTGGAAGGCAACCAAATATTTAAAACGTCCAGCTAAAAGGAATATACCGATCAAGGATGTTAATGGTGTTTGGAGTAAATCTGACAAAGATAAAGCAAACGTATTTAAGGAGTACTTAGAACAAACTTTTACACCATTTGATTTAAATAGTCCTTTAAATAGACATGAAATATTACAATTCCTTGATGTAGCATGCCAAATGGATCGTCCTATTAAGCATGTGACTCCTTCTGAGGTAAAAAATATTATAAAAGAACTCAATTCGAAAAAAGCACCAGGTTACGACAGTATTGACTCTACAGTAGTTAAGGCTTTACCTAAAAAAGGCTATGTTTTCCTTACAACAGTGTTTAACTCTATTTTAAGACTAAACTACTACCCATCCCAATGGAAATATGCAAAAATTATAATGCTAAACAAACCAAATAAACCTGAAAATTGTGTTTCGTCCTATAGACCAATAAGTTTGTTACCAACATTTTCCAAGATATTCGAAAGACTTCTTCTAAAAAGATTACTGCCTATACTGGAAAAACAGCATATTATTCCAGATTATCAGTTTGGTTTCAGGCATAAACACGGCACGCCAGAACAGTGTCACCGGATTGTCAACGTCATTAGAAATACATTTGAAAAAAAATTTTATTGTTCCGCTGTGTTCTTGGATGTGCAACAAGCTTTCGATAAAGTATGGCATATTGGGTTGTTATACAAACTAAAAAAGCTGATCCCAGCTCCATTTTATCTATTGCTTAAATCATATCTTCATGAAAGATGGTTTTTCGTTAATGTTAACGATTGTTATTCAAATTTTGGTCAAATTAAATCTGGTATTCCACAGGGCAGTGTATTGGGCCCAGTACTATATACGATTTTTACATCAGATATGCCAACAGTGGATGGATTAACCATTGCAACATACGCTGACGACACTGCTATACTAGCATCATATGAGTCAAAAGTTGAAGCATCTGAACAGGTACAAAATGAACTGAATCTTATACAAAGTTGGTTGCAAAAATGGAACATTAGAGTTAACACGGAAAAGTCCGTTCACGTTACATTTACGCTGAGGAAAGGTGATTGCCCAAGCTTAACTTTAAATGGAACCTCTATTCCAACAAGTAACAATGTGAAGTATCTGGGGCTGCATCTAGACAGAAGACTTACATGGAGGAAACATATTGACAAAAAGAAGGAACATTTAAAAATCAAAACAAAAAAAAAAATGCTCTGGCTGCTGGGATCGAAATCTGAATTAAGCCTGGAAAATAAAGTTATTTTATATAAAACCATTCTCAAGCCAGTTTGGACTTGTGGTTTGCAACTATGGGGAACTACTAGCAATTCAAATGTGGAAATTCTGCAAAGGTATGAATCTAAAACATTACGACTAATATCTGATGCGCCGTGGTATATTAAAAACACCAATATACATAAGGATCTCGGTATATCAACAATAAAAGACAAAATCAACAAGTTTAGTGAAAGATATCTTGATAGACTAAGCAATCACTCAAACGTTTTAGCCATTAACCTATTAGATGACATAGGCTAAAAAGATTTCACATACTTGATCTACCCTTTAGGAAGTAGCGATAAATAAAAATAATGATATATATATATATTTATATGTAAATAATACATTAATGTAATATATATTTTTTATTGAGTTCATTGGAACTCAATTATTTTAAGTTAATTGTAAATGTTATAAGATTTGCTTATTATTTTTGTAAAATAGATTGCAAATAAAGATAGAATTAAAAAAAAAAAAAAAAATTTATTATTTTACCTAGAAACATAGTATGATGGCTTATGAAAAGGCGTATAATACAAACAAACTCAATTGCTATAATATATTTTAGCAATAACTAATTTCGTCAAAGCACAAATGCTACAAAGAAGTTAACTACAGTAAACAAAAGTTTTATATAAAAAATGCAAACTCGCTTCAGAAACAACAAAGCAAGATAAGGCTGGAAGATCACGCAAATCATTGGAGAACAAATATAAAAGAATCTTTCCTACATCAATTACGATAACAGAAACAATTGACAAAAGTGGATATCAATGAAAAAGTTGTTAAAGCTAGTCCAGTGAGAGCAAAACGGATTCTTAAAAGTATACCAACTCCGAGCAATGCAAAACAATTCACAAAGAAAATCAGCATCATTGCGTTAATGTGTTTAGCAGATTTATTTTGCTAATATTAACAAATTTGACAGCTAAAAATTATACATTTTTCTATAGTAATAGCAAGGCTTTTAGATAATATTACTAATGTTTTTATGTGTAAATATTCTTTGAGTGCTAATCTGACAGCAAAAAATTATTATTCAGTAATAATAGCAAAATTTCCAGTTGATTATACCCTATACCACTATGTGGTTTGGGTATAATGACTTTGTGCTGCTGTTTGTAACAACCAAAAATATTTGACCTAGACCCATCTTTAATTATACCGATCGAATCAGAATCACTTTTTGAGTTGATTTAACAATGTCCGTCCGTCCGTCCGTCTGTGTGTCCATGTTAACCTTGTAATCAAACTCCAGGTCGCAAATATGAATATATTTTGATGAAATTTGGTATATAAGCTTTCATCGGCCATGGGATGAACGCTATTGAAATTGGTGAGAATCGGTCCATGTTCAGACCTAGCCCTCATACAAATTACCCCTATGAAATCGACATAAATTGCCATAAGATCCAAATTGTCATATAGATCTTACTCAAATTGGGTTTGTATGCGTTCATTACATCCATTAATGAGTAGTCCAAAAATGATCCCTTTGGCCCCATATAGACTGCTTCCCGATCTTCACTTAAATCTATTAAAAACAAAAATATTGCACTGATTCTTCTCAAATTTTGTTTGTATATATTTTTGCAAAATACAAGAGACTTTACCAAACATGATCAGGATTGGTCCATTTTTGGACCTAGTCCACATATAGATATAGCATCCGATATGAACTTTTTCATATCTGCAGCCAAAAAAATTAATAAAAATCCCACTCAAATTTGGTTTTTGCTTATTTTCTATGTCCAGTTAGTTGGGCCTAAGAGATAGGGTTTCTAAACGCATGGTATAGGGTATCGTATAGTCGTTCTAGACCGACTATAATTTTCTTACTTGTTTTACTTTTTTTTAGTGTAAAAATTTTTTGAGCGTAAACATAAAAAAAATCCCACTATTACAAAAAATATTTATAGTTATTATTCAAATCCATATATGACTTTTTTAATAAATAAATAATCTAACCCATAGAAACAAAGTTTTTATTAAAACTCTTTCTTTCCTTATGATGAGTTTTGAATCTCTGCGTGACTGTGCGTGACTTTGCGTGACTATTTTAAAATTAATCTTTGGTTACAAATCTATGGACAAAGTTTCACATCGATCGGATGAGGGGAAGTGAGGTTTTAATCTCTCCGTGACTGTGCGTGAGTATGCGTGACTATGTCAAAGCCAATCTTTTTTCACAGCAAATCTATCGACCAAGCTTTAGATCGATCAGATAAGGGGAAATTGGTTTTTTCACAGCAAGTCTATCGACAAGTTTCAGATCGATCGGATAAGTAAAAATGGGCTTTGAATCACTCCGTGACTGTTCGTGACTATGCCTGACTGTGCGTAACTATTTCGAAGTTAATCTTTCTTTACAGCAAGTATATCGACCAAGTTTCAGATTGATCAAATGAGGGGAAATCCGTTTTAAATCTCTCCGTGACTATGCGTGACAATGCGTGACTGTTCGTGACTAAGTCACAGTTAATCATTTTTCACATCAAGTGTATGGTCCAAGTTTCAGATCGATCGCCTCACTTAGAAAATTCACATAGATGCGAAACTTTCCCAAATTAAGTTGAAAATTTTACAAATGACATGGCTTCTTGGCAGAAACTCTAAACTAAGCTAAGATTGTAAATTACTTCTTTACAACAAAAAATAAAGCCCATATGGTGCTATGGCATTCAGCTATGGGGTACTGCCTCTGCGTCTAATACGAAAAATTACAAAGAAGACTTTTCTGTCTTCTTCCTACGAATGGTTAAGTTGCGCCCTGGTATATCAGAAATTCTAACATATTGACTTAAATGTTCCTCTTGTCCAAGATGATATTATGACACAAATTTACTAAATAATCGTGGCCACCTACGCATTAGACGGTTGGCACAGCCAACCTGATACACTGAGGCGCATAAATGGATATTTTTGAATATATTATTTTTTATATTTAATATATCATTGAGAAATTTATGTATAGTCTGGCACCGGTTGGACAATATATTAAGTATTAGTTTTAAGATTTGAAAAATTATTGTTAGTTCACATAGTATAAAAAGTGGACTCAATAAAAAAAACATGAAAAATAAATTATTAATGATGCAAAAACCTTCTAAAATGTGATGATATTCGAAATAAAAATTTGAAAATTAACACGAAAAGGTGTGCATATTAATTCAAAATACATTTTTTTTCAGTTGCACCATTGGATATAAAATTATTAGGCGCTCATCAACCGCTTTCCGCAGGACGCCGTTACGATCTACTATGTCAAAGCGCTGGCTCACGTCCGCCTGCCGTTATAACATGGTGGTTAGATGGAGGACGATTAGAAAAAACCACAGAAACGGTTAGTATTGTTAAAATAACCTTAGTGTCATTACAACTATGCAAGCTCCTCCGGTTGATCAAGGTTTGAAGCTGTGACAACTCAGCTATGCCAGGGTCGTTTCACTAAATTTATATTCAAATAGAACAGTTCAGTTCACTTATATATATTTATTTATTTACTTAAATCACACTCTGGTAAAATTTTGCTACAATTATAGGGTGCTGATGGTATGCTGGTTGCAAAAATCACAAATTTCGTGTGCGCTTACGGTATATGTTCAAAAATTGTTCAAAGATTACAATTTTGCTACTTTCAATAAAATCAGATTTTTAGTTTAGAAGATATAACCCTTCAAAATTGACCGATTTTGAGTTTTCAAAAAACACACCATTTTAAGGCAATTTGGTCCAGTTTCAGGTAGAATATAAAGATATAGGTAAATAATCGTAATTTTTTATTTCTATTGATTTATGTATTTATTCAGTATATTATAGAAAAAATTTACTGTTTGCTTTGTGTTTCTCCAGGTAAAACGCTATTTACCAACTGTCTATTTTTTCATTATTTTTCAACTTTGATGAAAAAAAATTTATAACTTTCTATATCTGGCATATTCTCAAAATATTTTATTTGATTATTCCTTTACCTAATTCAACAAAGTCCAGCTGCTCCTTCGACTTCTAGAGATAAAAAGGTAAAAAAGACATTGTTTCAGTTTTCAATAACAAACACACAATTTTTGGGCAATTTGGTCCAGTTTCAGGTAGCATATAAAAAAAAATAACTAATCGCAATTTTTTATCTCTATTGATTTATGTATTTATTCAGTATATTATAGAAACAAATTTACGGTTTGCTTTGCGTTTCTCCAGGTAAATCGATATTTACCTACTGTCTATTTTTTCACAATTTTTCAAGTTTGATGGAAAATGAAATAAAATATTTTTTTATATATGGATATTAATTTTGAAACCTTGAAAATGAAACAATAAATATAAAATTGTTAAAAATCATGATTTAAAGATAACATGAACATGATTTTTTTAATTTGTTAACAAATTTCAGAAGGCGTAGCACCTTGTTGAAACTCTTATAGGTTGGACAATTATCTATCTAAAGTTATGATTTTTGCAACGAAAAAACTCAAATGCGTCACTGTGCGTCACGGGTATTGATGGTTGCTGGTGTCGCGAGTGTCGTTTTACTTAGCCTAGCGACCGTATCCTTCTGTGTAGATTGGATGTAATCCAACAATTGGCACGGACGTAATATTTGACTAAATGTAATTCAGCTCCTGATCTAGTAAATAACCTGCCTCCAATGCTGGGACATTTTATTCAAAAGAATATGAAATATAAAATTAATTCTATTTATTTTGGTGTATTTAATGATGATTTAGTGTGCGATTCAAATTGTTTTCTGTAATCACTTACGACTTGCAATAAGCTTGTCTTTAATTTTATATTATTATGTTTATTTTATATTTCATATTCTTTTGAATAAAATGTCTTTTATTAACTTTGGATCATATGTGGATCTTATTTTATTTAGAAAAATGTCTTTTATTAGCTTTGGATCATTTGTGGATCTTATTTTATTTATATAGTTTTTATACATAAAATAATTTTATAACAAAATTGGTTAAAAGTTGTTTTAATTTATATTCGCGAGCAATAAGCAGATAATTGCACCAAAGATATTATCACAATGGCTTATTTTGATCCCAGGAGCACTGAAGCCTTAAAAAAAAAAATAACCGAATTATTTATCTTAAATTCGACATAGTGGTTTCATCGAATTTAATAGAAAAACTCGTTTTCCGTAATTTTTATTTAACAATATCTTAAAATCCAAAGCTGGCCTTGGTAAATAATGGGTCAACGTTCTTGGATTTATCCCAAATTTTAGGAACGGAAGTTCTACACATTTTGTTATTATATTTTGAGCATCTCATCAAAAAATTCAACAGCACTTCAAAATATTTGAATTTTTTAAATAAATTGTCTTTTATTAGCTTGGTGTCGTATATGACCCCAACTCGAAAAGGGTTAATGGGGTCATATTATTTTTTTTTCCAAAACCCTAGGCTATTAAGATAAAATATAACATTTAAAAGTAGACAAGTGATGAATTTTTGATACAAAGTATTTAGAAATAGTACGTTTGCAGAATCTTTTACAAAAATCCCATTTTTTTCTCGAAATCCGCAAAAATAAAATCCTTGCCAAAAAATTCTGGCATAGGGATTTACGTAAAAATTCAAACAGTTAATCTCTAACATGTATTTAACAAGACCTTAAAGA
Source organism: Cordilura impudica (assembly GCA_963682025.1). Taxonomy (NCBI): domain Eukaryota; kingdom Metazoa; phylum Arthropoda; class Insecta; order Diptera; family Scathophagidae; genus Cordilura; species Cordilura impudica. Next base: position 227,350,568 of record OY821517.1, read on the forward strand.
GCTAGAGCAATTTTTTTTAAATTTAAGTTTAAGAAAAATTTTCAAAACTTGAAAAAGAGTTTCCAAAATTTTATCAAAAAAATTTTCCACTTTCGGTCTAAAGCTTAATAGGTTAACAAGGTGGTAATAAAACAATACTCATATCTGAGTACTTACAGACATAGAGACTAACACAAAATGTTGGCTTTAATTAATTTCTTAAAGTTGAAAAAAGTGGCATCAAATTTCATGATCTAGTTTTTTTTGGCACAAAAGTGGTCTGGGGCATTTGCTATGTCTTGGCGAGTTTTTATTCGATTTTGAAATTTTGTAGCTTTTTGCAAAGATAAATAAATACTGATCCCGAATTATATAACAATTTGTCGGAAGAATTAAACTATAGAACGAAATTTTCGTAAAATCTGAAAAAAGTCATATTTTCTCCATATAAACTTGAAATTTTCAATACATTGAGCCACCTCTAAATGTTTTTTGATTGGCCCAAAACTTTGTATTTCTCACTTTTTCTCCTATTCGCATATTTCTAGTGGTGCGACCGAGAGTTTGAACACTTTTTTATTAAGGGCCACCCTACTGTACATATTAGCTGCGGTTGGGTTTACTTCAAACATGTTATATCTTGTCTTTTCTCTCTCTCGCTCTCTACATTGTGAGTCCATTTTTGTGTGTCAAGAGTGGGTCCCCACACCCCTCCTCACTCCCGAGAACTTTTTGTTATATATCATTTCTTTCAATTATAATTATTAGATTTATTTTATTATAATTATATTTATTTGCCCCTTCACTGACTTCGATAGTTTACTTTTGTTCTTGCCCTTTAACGTCGCTGATTCAATACGTCTAAGCCATGTTTTTGGTTTAGAAGTTTCTGTTCTTAAATGCTCTTGCTTTTGGCTGTACACGCTGTTTTTGATCGCTATAAAGGTTTTGTTCACTGTTATTGTCGATTGGTATGGTTTTTGTGTTGGGGTTCATGTCGAACTTTAGAAATAATATTAGAATGTCCCGCATTGTATTTTTTCTTTTAAAACAAAAATAATTATTATTATAATATTATCATATATATTATTGTTATTATTATTTTTTATATTATTTTTAATATAGTTTTTGTTATTATTGTTATATCTACTTCTATTATATCTATTTCTATTATTCTTGTTTGGTAAAGGTGTGTGATGATGTTACACACATCTTCATTTATCTTTATTTATTTCATTTATTCATCTTTATTTGTTTATATTTTTTTGTTTATTTTTGTTTACTATATGCACATGCACATATTTATTTGTAATTATTTGTTTACATTTATTTATTTTTTTGCATATCTTTTCTTTTCATTCAACACATACCACAAAGTACACTAACCTTGGGTAAAGGGTTGAATTACAAAACAATAAATTATTGTGTAATTAAATATCACTCGAATGCAAAATGACAAATTTGTGAAAATTCAAATTGTGTCAATAACCCATGACAAATAGGAATGTCACTCAAATTTTGAGGGGAAAAATTTAAATTGATTATTGAACGTTTTCTGATTGGCTATTGAGTCCAACGTTCAAAAATCAATGAATTTGTAATATGCGAATGTAAAGAAAAGAGAAGACTATTATTTAAATTAAGTAAAAATATTAAATTATAATGATATAAAAGACCAGCATTTTAAAATAAATAAATCAATTGTAATTCTGATTTGAAAGGGTTATAATTAAAACTAAACAGAGATTTTCTTTTTTACTGGCATATTCTGCCAAAGGGTTCAAACATTGGCATAATCTGCCTACGTGCTATATAAAAAAGTGCATCTAGCGTGCACGCGGGAACTGCTTTGAGGAAAGCACTTGACAAAATTCCTCCTGAGATTGGTCCGGTTCTCACCCAATCTTAGTGTCCTTTTGTACACCCTCATACACTATATGGCGATCCTGCCAAGCTAACACTATGTACCCCATACATACACTATATTAAATTTAAATGCCACTATGTACGTAGATTGCTACAAGGCATACACTATATGGCGATCCTGCCCCCTCTTACACCATTATATAACGGTCCAGCGATTTTTATATTATTTGGTGATCCTAGCTGGCGTCCCACGTACACTATATGGCGATCCTGCCTTTTACACTATAGGTGCTATTACATGATGTGTTTTTTACATATGTACTGTCAAATTTTCCCACAACAAAAGTTGTACACATCGTGTGATACATATGACACATTGTTTATGTACAATACATGAGGAAAGTCACATGTACATTTTTCAATTAGAACAGGTTCTATTTTTGCATGACAAACAAATGAAAATACAACACTGCTTGTGGCGAAAGAAAAACAGAGTACATTTTAAAGATTAACATTGAAAGAAAAATAAATTGTTTAGTATTAATTAACAATTAAAAAATACATAACCTTTTTTTAACAAAAAATTTTTGTAAATTCACAAATTAAATCAGCTGTTGTTTACATTTAGAGGTTATGTCATACGGAAATGCATACGCACGTGTGATAACAAAAATTATGAATCGTATGTAAAAGACAATTTTGACAGGCATGAAGAATTTCATATGGATAAAAAAAGTGACAGTACATATGTAAAAAACACTTCGTGTAATAGCACCTTAATTTTAAAATATACTCCGTATTATTTTTATTACTTACTTTATGAGAGGTGCGTCTTACTCGTCAGTTAACATGAACGCACTCTGGATGGGTGAATTCGGCGACACTGCTTGTTCATCGCACTGCATCTGGTGATTCTTCTCGAGTATTTTTGTCTTACCGGTCCGTCATCTGTAAGGTAATTTTTATGTCACGAATACTTCGTTGTATTTGTTGTAATCGCAAGCTGGGCTTTTGATCTTAATCGGACCACTTGGCCACCACAGCGCTTTTCGAATCCTTTGGCTCGCAAGGAATCAAGGGCAAAAAACACGCCATCTTGCTTTCCTGACATAACTCTAACAGCTAGCTTGCAGCTACTTTTGCCCAAGCTTATTTTTGCACGTCTTGCCTATTTCAGTTCAACCGTGGCCCCATTCATCTAGGTGTTTTACATAAACAACTTCGCTGTCATCTCCCAATTTATTTTGCTGATGTAGCTTTTTGCTGATGTAGCTTTTTGATGCGCCAGTATCGATGTCGCCTCTCTTTGTTGCCCACCAACATTTAAACAAGCCATCAGGCAAGTTTCGTACGGGCTGTTTCTGCTACACCTGCTATCGGCACGTTTGTCGACAGCATTCCCAGCAAATGAGGTTTATGGTGGGTACTGATAGTTGCTAGTGTTGCGGGTATTGATGGTTGCTGGTATCGCGGATGTCGTTTTTCTTAGCCTAGCGACCCCATAATCCTGTATGGATATAATCTAAAGGGATGGATGTAATCCGGCCCTTATCTTTGGCTGATTGTAATTCAGCCCCTTGTCTGGTAAATTACCTGCCTCAAATGCTGGGATTGTATGTACTCCAATCTGGTACTACGTCACTTTGGCCCACTCTTAACGAATATAATTCGCCTCTACTCTGTTGAATTGGTGTTGGCACTAATTCCCTTACTTGATAAATTTTTGTAATATTTATTCTTCTGAATTAACAAGGGTTGCACCTGTGGATTTTAGAGAACTTATCCCTTATCTTAATAAGAGACCGTTGCCTCCTTGTCGCTACCACAATCTTTCAATGAATGATATCTATTGGTGAACATTGTATGTCTTGTTTTTTCTTTCTCTCTCTGATTGTACATTGTATGGCCAATTTTGTGTAACAACCAACCAAAGTAAATAAATTCTATAATTCTGGCCATAAATGTTGTTATTTTAATAATATTTTATTAGGGCTTGAGTTTGTGGTTATTTTTTAACTATCGTAAATATTTGAGCCAGCTTTTATTATTACCTCTTATAACATAAAATAACTTATGTAAAATAAAAAAGAAAAAGCGGCTACCATACGCTTTCTTTTGATGAAGACAATAAACGAAAGAATAAGTGGTTGTGATTGCTGAAATGAAGATGAAGTCAACGACGCACAGTGGTTCAAAACCAAAAAAAAAGTGGTAATAAGTCTGGAACTTCTAAACTATTGGTTGGATTGGAATAGTATATTCTAGGCGACTGTAGTCAAGGATATAGGCTTTCAAAACATTTATTTTTGAGATATCCTGTTGTAACACAGGGTGAGCTACAGGGTGCCAAAATCGACCACCTCGAGGTGGAAAATGTTTTCAAAGCTTGTAACTTTTATAAATACGAAGTGATTTTTACGTTTTTTAAATTTTTCCAATAACCATTAAATTATTAACAAAAAACATGTTTGTACTACCTAGTTATCGCTTACGGTTTAAAAAATATTTGATTTTAAAAATCAACATTTGAACTTTTCACCAAATTCTTTCTTGGTTTTTCGCAAATAACATTTTTATTAAAATAGATTAAAAAAAATCTAAAAATACGTGGCTATAGCCAGTACTTTTAAAAAAAATACGTTGAAGTACTTTTTGAATTATTTCAAACCGTTTAATGAGCACAAAAACTTAAAGTTGACTTTTTGAATCAGGTTCTAAAAATTGCAAATTTTTGCCAAAAAATACCCTTCATTCTTTCACTTTTTTCTCACAACCTTGGTTGTATATATTTTTCTACATATTTTAAAAGAATATGCTTCAAGAATGGTTGTAAGCGAAATTTTTAATATTTTTGGACATGCACCCTACGTCCAGCATTGGACGAAATTGGGCAATTTAAAAAAAAAAAATAAGTTTTAAAAGTTAATACAAAAATATCCGCTCGATTTCTTCAAATATTTTACCGCAGTATTAAAGCTCCGAATATGTTTATTTATTTGCCGTAATAAAACTCACCGCCGTTGCATAAACGTGGTCAGGAGGGCTTAAAGGGTGAAAAAAGTCAAATTTTCATACGAATTTTTTTTGTTAACATAAAAAACATATTAAGATTAGTTATTTTTATATTTTGTTTATTTATTCAGAACGGCATTTAAATTATCTAAAAAACTTAAAAAAATCATTTTGATAACGTTAATAGTTTTTGAGATATTTATATTCAAATTTCAGAAAAAAATATAGAAAAACTATGGTTTTTCGTGTTTTTTGGTTTTTTTGGTAAAGTGTTCCCAAAATTTTGAATTTTACTTATTATTATATATACTGTTAAAGAAGACATATTTATCTATTCAACGGTATATAACATTTCTATCAAATATATTGCAACATGTTGAAATAATGACCCCAAACCACACTCCACAGGCAAAAATTTAGCTATTTCTCTATTTGTTCATATAAATGGTCATTTACATAGTGAATGACATATTTTTTTTTATTGTTTTTTGGTAAAGGGTTGCATACGTTTTTATTACTTCAGATAATTTTATATATCTTTTCAAAGAAGGTATAATTATAAGTTAATGGTGTATGAAATATTTACCTAATGAGTTTCAACTGATCATAAAATTGCCCGAAACTCTGATACCTATTGCAAAATATCTGTAATTCACAATACCTTTTTATGCAAAAAAAAACAGGTAAAAGCCAAATCCTTAGATTCACTAAAACAAAATGTAAGTATTGGTTGAAGTACCTGCCCGATATATTACATTTCAAAAAGTATTTTCAGTATATAACCATGAGTTTCTTGTTTATTAAGATCACTTACGTATAATCTATCATGGAGGTTACATTAAAGTATTATTCACTTTGCAAAGTTATTTGGGAAAATCCTTCCGATTCTACTATTCATTCATCACGTTCGGAAAAAGTCTCGAAATTATTTTATACAATTAACAACACTTACGGTTTAAATGTGAGATCTGAAGATGTTGAAAATTTTTACAAAGCTTACGAAAGAAGATTTAGCCAATCGGGTTTATCAAAATCAAAGTTTATGACTAAAAATGAAGAATGGTTGAAAATATGTAAAAATATATACATGTTTTACCAAGGTTGTGAGAAAAAAGTGAAAGAATGAAGGGTATTTTTTGGCAAAAATTTGCAATTTTTAGAACCTGATTCAAAAAGTCAACTTTAAGATTTTGTGCTCACTAAACGGTTTGAAATAATTCAAAAAATACTTCAACGTGTTTTTTTAAAAAGTACTGGCTATCCCCGCATATTTTTATATTTTTTTTTATCTATTTTAGTAAACATGTTATTTGCGAAAAACCAAGAAAGAATTTGGTGAAAAGTTCAAATGTTGATTTTTAAAATCAAATATTTTTTAAACCATAAGCTATAACTAGATAGCATACGCATGTTTTTTGTTAACAATTTAATAGTTATTGGAAAAATTTAAAAAACGTAAAAATCACTTCATATTTATAAAAGTTACAAGCTTTGAAAGCATTTTCCACCTCGAGGTGGTCGACTTTGGCACCCTGTAGCTCACCCTGTGTTACAACAGGGTATCTCAAAAATAAATATTTTGAAAGCCTATATCCTTGACTACAATCGCCTAGAATATACTATTCCAATCCAACCAATAGTTTAGAAGTTCCAGACTTATTACCACTTTTTTTTGGTTTTGAACCACTGTGCGACGATAGAGAGGATCTGTTATGTTATGTTACACTGAATTTCAACAATGGAAAACAATGGAAAGATCCATATTAAAATAAATTTTTCTAAAAATCATAATATTTAACCATTCTTAACCAGACCGGTTTCTGGCATTAAATCTATGATTATATTTAACATCAGCGATTATAATAAACATGGTTATAATTGCTATATTGTAATTGATAAGATTGTTACTATGTGCAATTTTCCTACAAAATGTGGTCGTGATGTTTGAAACTGCGTCTCGCTCACATACACTTGTACTTGCACTAAGGCACAACAAACTCGAAAATCTTTCTCATTTTTAGATTATTTATACATCTATACTTCTGATTTCCAATACCATATTAGAGTCCCTGCAATAGAGCAAATTTTTGTTGTGAATTTTTTTGTTTACTGTAGTTAATGCCAAAATATATTATATATTTATATAATATATTATATATATATTATATTATATCTAAAAATCATATCTACTATGTATATATTCTTAATCAACCTCACTTAGAATAAAGCCTCAATTAGTGATTATATGGTAATAATTGTTATGTTGTAATTGATAAAATTGTTTTTCTACAAAGGGCGAGGTTTGAGCACGTGTCTATCTCACATAAAATTCTACTCACACTTTTTGGTCATGCGCTATAACGCACTTACCTCTGTAGTATATGCACAATTATGAGTGTCATTACGAACATAATATGCATACAAGCAGACGTTTGTTCATAACAAAGCAGTCAACGTCGTCGACAGCCATTAACATGATATGCGATGCACACTCATTCACCAACAATTTAAATTATAAAGGTTTAAAGTTCTATTAATTGGAACAAGTTATGACGTAATAACATATTTGTTAATTTGTAATTACTAAGCAACAAGCAATCTCTTATTAGTATATAAGCAGGGTAAAAAGGTAGAATAAATCAATTCTAAAATTATAGCTGAACATTCAACTTGTTTTACTTTTCAAACCTCAAGGCATTTTAATGCTCATGTAAAATCGGCAGGAGTGCTTAGACAATACTCAAAACCCTATTGATTTAATAAAAGATTAATTTAATAACATTAATAGATTGTCCTATGCGGAATAAAATAAAACATAGTTTGTTACTTTATCCTGTGGGGATTAAATATAATTACAATAAAACAAACTGCTTTTACTACATGGCGATCCTTAAAAAAAAAAAAAAAAACAGTTAACAAAAAAAGAATGATAAATTTTTTTGAATGGATCCCATTATAAAGGAAATAAGACAATTAATTACAAACGCTAGAAAATCCAAGGATAGATATATATACTAAGGAAACTATAGAAGAAGGTGTCGAAGCTTTTCTTTCAATGGTCGAACTGATCTTCTCTGAATTAAAAGACGTAGCGAAAGTGAAATTAATTAAATATGTAATGGCAATGAAATTAAATGATAAGGTTAGAGAAATCCATATGGCAGATAACATACCAACTTCGTATGAAACACTTAAGGAATCATTAACTAGAAATTTTAAATCTACAAAAACGGTCAACAATATTAATGCAGAGATTAGAAATTTAAAACAGAAAAATAATGTTTCAAACTTTAGGAACAAACTAGTTTCACTAATAGCAGAATTGACATTAGTACAAATCAGAGATCTAGGAGACGATTTAATTGACATTTCACGTAATACTGTCACGATGATGAATGCCAACTTAGCACTTCAAACTTTCCAAGAGGGACTACATGAGAACATCAGAATTGCAGTAATATCTGCACAACCAAAAACGCTCGCACAAGCATATGATATTGCATGCACTCAGGAAAGTATCACAATCTAATACAACTAAAATATTTCACACAAGGGGTTACAACAATAATAACAGACATAGGAACAACAACAACAATTACAATGGAACTAATAACAGAGACAATTTGAATCGTAACAATAATTACAATGGAAATCGGACAAACTACAATAGAAACCCAAATAATTACAATGCACAACAAACCAATTATAATAGGAACAGTTGAGGAAATAATAACTACAACGGGAGGATAACAATACAAATGTAAATAATAGAAACCGCAATAATAATGCTAACTACAGTAGAAATTATCACAATAATAATAGAAATATTGGAGTAATTTATGACCAGGGAAACGAAGAAAGCCAAATAACCCCAAATCACTACATATTTAATAATATTTACAATGTTATTTTCATTTCTTTTTACATATTGAATAATGTTGATACAGAAAGATCTCTTTTGATTGCTTTATTGGTAATATACCATGGAGCGTTGGTGAGAACTCTTAATGTATTTGATTGAAATCTTTCATATATATCAATATTGAAATTACTAGCGGTACCTCATAATTGAATATCGTATTACCGATATTCAGGTTTTAATATAACTTTATAAATCCTTAATTTATTATCTAAGTTTAACTGTGACTTTGGGCCTATAAGCCAGTAAATCTTATTGGTTTTAATTTTAAGTTGTTCTTGTTTACTTTTAACGTGAGTCTTCCATGTGAGTCGCCTATCAAGAACCATTCCTAAATATTTAACTTTTTCACTTCTTGGAATTGAATTACTATTTATAGAGATAGATGGGCAATTATCTCGTCTCAATGTAAACGTTGTATGGTGAGATTTTTGAGAATTCACTTTTACATTCCATTTTCATAACCAATGTTCAAGTTCATTGATCTCATTTAAGATAAACGAATATGCTTCTAAAGGGCAGTCTCTTGTAGCAATAATTGCAGTATCATCTGCATATGTAGCCACCATAACATTATCGAGGATCGGCATATCAGCTGTATAAATAGTATAAAAAATTCGAACCAGCAAAATTGTTTGGTTTGTTTGGTCTTGGTATCATTATAATCTCCGCGCATTTCCACTGTGATGGAAAATGATCAAGCCTTAATATTGTGTTGTGAATCATAGTTAAAGGCACGAAGCATTTATTATTTAACTTACTATCAACGATTATTTTGACACCAACCCAGCTACACGGCGACACGACAACTTTTGTCGACAATATAACAATATATGTAAAAGAAATTAGAGCTATGAAATATTTTATTTTGTTAAAAAAACATTGCAAAATTAAATGCTATAGTTCGATTAATGATCAAAAGTGGTTAAATAAATTAATTTATTTATTTTTACATTATAATAATGCATTAGTTTATTTTAATTATTTATTAAATTTAATGATTTCCTGCACAACAAGACTAACTCTTATAATTACAGTAGAGGATTTTAGTAGTGTACAAACTTGTTTAGCCAAATTAAATTAAATAAAATTTTAACTAATACTGAACAGACTTCTCCGGGATGGATGATTTTAAATTCAGGATGCTAGGATGCAATAGTGAGCTGCAATGCCTGGAACTTAAATTGATCGGGTGTGAAACCTGTGCCTCAACAATTATATTTTCTCGTTAATAGTAGAGAATATAAGTGTTGCGAAATAAAAATAGAGGGAGATTTATTTCAGATATTACAATTTTATTTCTTAAGTTTATAAGATTAATTTTGGTGCTATACTAGCTCACCGTTTTTGTTGATAGTTGTACACGAAGTGACTCTATCCATTATTTTTGATATAACATTGCCTTCTGACAACGGATAATTTTGTTTTTACGATAAATTTTTAGATAATTCACAGTAGGTTTAAGTATTCGTTACAAGTTAGGATACTCTTTATAGTTACAATAAGGTACCATTAATATTTACAAAATTCAATTTTATATTAAATATTTTACAGATTATTTTTGTCTAAATTTCTGAATTTAGACATGCCGCCCCGTCAGTGATGACGTTTCTTAATTTGGTTGCGCGCTACTTCTATTGCTTATGCTGTTTTGGCTGCGATTGTTGCTGTTACGTGATGCAGTCAATCTTCGGTTGTTCCTAGGAAAACAATATATAGATTAGTGAATTATAATTTATGGAGGGTAACTTTGGGAAAATTGTTAATTATTGGAATTGAGTAATAAAGTGTCAGAAAATATAGGAACTATAGATTTTTCAAGTGATCTTTCATCATTTAAGAATGGGAGATAGCATAATTTTACTATGGGCCTGGTTACTAGCCCAGACGATGTGCGTATTTCTGCAATGCGAGCGTTTTCATCAGCACCAGGAAAGGTTTTCTCAATCCTACCTAAACGCCATTCGTGGGGTGGTAGCAAGTCATCTATAACGACTACAAGTCCACCTACTTGACGGTCTTGAGCAGAGTTCTTCCATTTATAGCGTCTAAGTAGGGATTTCAGATACTCCTCTTTCCATCGTATGGAGAAATGGTGATGGATAGCTTTCAACTTTTCCCATCTCTTTATGACAGCGATATTATGACAGGGCTGTTCGGGAAAAGCCATTAAAGGAGCGCCTCCTAAAAAGTGTCCTGGAGTCAGTGCAGTCAAGTCCGATGGATCTTCTGATAGGGCGGAGATTGGTCGAGAGTTGAGAACACCTTCATTCGAGCTAATATGGTAGAAAATTCTTCAAAATCGAATTTGTGAGCACCCGCTATTCGCTTGAAATGAAACTTAATGCTCTTTACGGCGGCTTCCCATAAACCGCCCATGTGAGTATAAATCGCCATTCGAACCCGTGAGATAAGTATTTTTGTGCGATATCTTGAGCTGAATTTCGTACGAATGAAGTGAATTCGCGTTCAAAAGCCCTACTGGCTCCAAGAAAGTTTTTCCCGTTGTCTAAGGTAACCCTTTGGGGGAGGCCCCGCCTCCCGATGAAACGAGCAAATGCCGCTTGAAACGCTGCAGAAGTTAGATCAGAGCATGCTTCTAAATGAATAGCCTTTGTGCTGAAACATACAAAAACGCAGACGTACCCTTTTGTGTAAGTTGAATTGCGTAAGGGAGAGACTTTAAGCTCAAATGGCCCAGCGAAGTCAACACCTGTTGTTTGAAAGGTTGGCGATAAAGTGCACCATTCGGGTGGCAAGGGTGCCATAATCTGAGAACAGGGTTGTTGTCTTTGTATGATGCAAATCTTACAATTCCGAATTACGCTTTTTACTCGGGGTTTAAGTTTGGTGATGAAATATTCCGTTTGTATCATTCTGCACATTTGGCTGCATTCAGCATGATATAGAAATGTGTGCAAATATTTCAGATACAGATGACAAAATTGTGAGTTACTTGGGGTATTACAGGGTAACGTTCATTGTATGGAAGAGTTGATTGAACTAGTCTACCGTTTGCTCGAATAATTAAGTTGGAGCCCAGAAATGGGTTTAACGATTTAAGGGGACTTTTGTTTGGTAAATTTTGAGAGGCCTGTAGGCATTTGTACTCTTCGGGATAATATGTGTCTTGAGCCATTGTAATAAGGCGCGATTTTGCAAATTTCATTTCTGCTTGTGTCAGGTGTATTGAGTTATCGTTTTGGGATTCTTGGGTTTCATTTTTCAAGCATTTTCTATAAAATCTGAACATATAGCATACAACGCGTAAAGCCTTGCCATATGCAGAGAATCTGCTCAGAATTTCATTGTTTTGAACTTCTGTGTGTAGAGCTAGGGTTTCTTTCTTAGATGTTTCTATTGGTTTCAAGGGGTTTCCTTTTGGCCACTCTGTTAAGGGTTTAGCGAGCCATGATGGTCCGTACCACCAGAGAGAATTGTGCGCTAGATCTTGAGACTTGCAACCTCGTGTTCCATGATCTGCTGGATTGTCGTGAGAGGGGACATGATGCCATTTTGCATCTGGCACTAAGTTGTGAATTTTACATATCCTATGATATCTATGTTTCCCAAGTCGAAGGGGTTTTTGAGAGCCAACCTAGTGTAATTGAAGAATCAGTCCACAAATGAATCTCTTCAGTATTAAGTTTTAAACATGAAATATAATTAACTAGACTCGCTAAGAGAACTGCGCCACTTAGTTCCAGACGCGGTAGCGAAACTGTTTGGATGGGCGCCACTTTGCTTTTTGCTACCAACAAATTGACGAAAGTATTATGAGAACTATTTTGACATCGTATATAGACTGTGGCACAATATGCCATTTTAGACGCGTCGGAGAACCCATGCAATTGAATATTGTCTGAGGGATTATATTGTATCCAGCAAGTGATTGATATTTTTTGAACTTGGGAGAGATCTTGAACAAGCTCGTTCCACTTTTGTAGGGATTCTTGAGATTCATCGTCATCCCATTCTAGGCTTTCCAGCCAAGGTTGTTGAATGAGCATTTTCGCCCTTATAACGTTAGGTGTGAGCCACCCCGCAGGATCGAATAGCTTTGCCACTGATGACAGAATCTGACGCTTAGTTATTTTTGCCGTTTGGTCAATTGGATCAAAATTATACGTAAACGAGTCTGAGAGCGCATTCCACTTAATACCAAGAGTTTTGGTAGAGCTTGCATCGTGGAATCTAAGAAAATTTGAATCGTACAAATCTTCTATTGGAACATGAGAGAGCAATTTGGGGTCATTAGCGGTTATTTTCTTTAATGGGAATCCAGCAGATTGCAATACGAGAACAATCTGTTTTTGAGCTGAAAGAGCGTCCTCTAACGTGTAACCTCCAGATAGAATGTCATCGACATATGTTTCTGTGCGCAGAATTGAAGCTGCTTTAGGGTATGCAGATTCGGAATCAGAAGCGAGTTTTAAAGTGGTCCGAATTGCGAGGTATGGGGCACAATTTAATCCAAAAGTTATCGTTTTTAATTCATAATCTTTAATTGGACCGTCATCTTGAGGTTGAAATAGAATCCTCTGATAGGGAATGTCACCGGGATGTAATATTATCTGGCGATACATTTTCTCGATGTCTCCATTGAAAACGTATTGATATTTTCTCCAATTGAGAATTATGGAGATCAAATCGTTTTGCAGTGTAGGGCCTGTATAAAGAACGTCATTAAGTGAGTATTGTGATATTGACTTCCTAGAGGCATTAAATACAACTCTGAGTTTGGTTGTTTTGTGATCTGGGCGGACTACGGCGTGATGTGGTAAATAAAATGAGCTGTATTTACTGTTGGTGTTAATTTCCGTAGATGACGTTTCTTTCATATGACCAAGAGTTAGGTACTCATTTATAACAGCCTTACATTGTGATTGAAGGTCGGGATCTTTGGCTAGTTTTTTTTTCCATACTCGTGTATTGTGCTAAGGCTATGAATCGAGATGATCCGAGAAATATTTTTTCGGGAAACTCAGATTTAAATGGTAATCGAACAATGTATCTACCATTTTCGTCACGCGTGGTTTTTTCATTATAAAATTTTTCGCAAAAGTTATCTTCTGCTGACTTTGAGTGAGCTTCTGGAATTTCTTCCTGCTCCCAAAACTTTTTTAAGAGTGAGTTAAGTTTTGAGGTTTCATTATCAACAGCTGAGTACCCAGCCAAAGACAGTATTATAGGCCGATGTTTGACCACAAATATTTTTTTTGATACCTTCAATATTAAGAGAGTGTTCATAATCATTCCCTAAGATGAGATCTATCTGCGAAGATTTATTAAATGTTGGATCCACTAGATCTAATTCAGCTATATCGGTTGAGTGAGGTATTTCAAAGGTGTAAACTGGAATTTTGTTCGTCACTTTTGGTAGCACTATGGCTTTAATGGGAACCCGTAAGTCATAACTTTTTGCGTACAAAACAAATTCGCATTCTTTGCTTGCTGTTTGCTTTTGTCCGCCAGTACCGATTATCTCGAAATGGGATTTTTCATAGGGTAGCTGGAGATGACTACGAACTTTTTCCGCTAAAAAGGTTCGTTGAGAAACTGGATCAATCAATGTCTAATATTTTCATTGCTCGTAGAGCAATTGGCTTGAAATTGACGGGAGGTGCTAGAAATTTCATCTTGGGTGTTCGTTCTAGGCATTTGGATGCTATTTGCCGTAGCATTTTGAGTGAGGCTATTGTGGCTAGAGTGACTGGGGTTCTGTACATTTTGTTTCATATGCAATACGGTGTGATGAGGTTTTTGGCAATGAAGGCAAGTATGTTTGCACTTACAATTGGACTTGAGATGAGACGAGGCTAAACAATTATTGCAGTATTTATTTTTAAATACGTAATCTACTCTTTGTTGTACCGTGAAGGCTCGGAACTTTGAGCATAGTCTCAAAGAGTGATTTTCTTTGCATAATTTGCACAATAGAGTTAGGTTTTCTTGTGAAATGTATATTTGTACATCACGGTTGGGTTTATTTGACAGCGTGAAACAATCTTTTGGGACCACTTTGGAAGCTCGCGTGGAGAAGTGAGTGACTGCTCCCATAGTGCAAGTGTAACTTCTGGCAGTTTTGTTGAGATAAGCAGAATCAGAATAGTGTACCAGCTCTCTACGTCGACGCCGAGCGTGCTGTGAGTTGCCAGGGAATCATTTTCGGATGATTGAATTCTCCTGACTGACTCGCTGTCTTCAATTTTTGCCGAGGGTATATCAAATAAAATTTTTATTTGATTGTCAACTAACACTCTTTTGTTTTCATAGCGGGTTTTTAGAGCATCCCACGCTAGATCGAAATTGTCATTTGAAAGGGGGTATCTTTTCACTATTGCACCAGCTTCACCTCTTGTTTTATTTCTGAGGTGATTGAGTTTAGAAACTGGTGTGAGCTTTGGGTAGTTTATGTACACTGCCGTGAACATGTGACGAAAGGATGGCCATTGTTCATAACTGCCTGCAAAGGTCTCAGTATCGCATGGTGGGAGTTTTATGCAGTGACCTGAGTTTTCAGGGATAGAGTTTGGGTTTGGGCCAGGATAGCGAAGTGTTGATTGGACTACTGGGATGTGAGATGTATTCATTCGGCTAACCTTTAGGAAATCGGTCATTTGGGAATGGCAGTGGTAATATGCTTCTGAACAAGCATTACAATCTTCCTTGGCCTTTGTCCTGAATTCAGTATCAATTGACCCATCTTGTGCCAACATTACCTTACGATACGAGTCTTTCAGGTTTACCCATTCTGAGCTTAGCTCTCCTAATTTTACCTCAAGAATGGATGCATTTGGCTCTTCCAAAGCATTATTGAATAGTCACAGGACTCAAGTAAAAGGCCACAATCAAACAGAAACTGTTCCTTATATAAGGGATTAAAGGCCGTGGCCGATGTTTCAGTTATAGAGGGCATATTTAGATTTGAGTTTAACTGATTGGGTTACAATTAAAGTTGCTGGCTTAAAGAATTTTATTAATTCTGAAAATTTGGGCCTATTTGAGTACAGTTGTGTTTAATGAGCTGAAATTTAACTTAATGGGCGATTAGTTAAATTTAATGAGCTGAAATTTAACTAAATGTGTGATTAGTTAAATTTAATGAGAAGAAATTTAAATTATTTAAATTTAATGAGAAGAAATTTAAATAAACGGATTATTATTTAAATTTAATGAGCTAAAATTTTAAATAACTGAGATTCAATTTAAATAAATGGGATATTATTTAAATTCAATAAGCTAAATTTTAAATATATGAGATTCAATTTAAATAAATGGGTTATTATTTAAATTTGTTGAGATAAAATTTAAATAAATGGGTTATTATTTAAATCCAATGAGCTAAATTTTAAATAAATGAGATTCAATTTAAATAAATGGGTTCTTATTTAAATTTGTTGAGATAAAATTTAAATAAATGGGTTATTATTTAAATCTGTTGAGCCAAAATGTAAAAAAATGGGTAATTATTTAAATTTATTGAGCTAAAAATTTAAATAAATGGGATCCAATTTAAATAAATGGGTTATTATTTAAATTTGATGAGCTAAAATTTAAATAATGGGTACTTATTTAAATTTGATGAGCTAAAATTTAAATAATGGGTACTTATTTAAATTTTATGAGCTAAAATTTAAATAAATGGGTACTTATTTAAATTTAACGGGCTAAAATTTAAATAAATGTATAATTATTTAAATTTATTGAGCCGAAATTTAAATAAATGGGTTGGTTTTAGTTAAAAGCGCAAATATGTGATAATTATTTGAAAAGGGCTTTGTAATAGATGTTAACTTTCCAATATATTAACCAATTCATTTAATATTATTTAAATATATGTTTTTCCAATTAGTTTCCAAATTGGCTTTGTCTCCACTATGGGTTCTATTGCCTCGATTTAATTTTATATAACTATAAATGAAATTGGAAACAATTAATGTTTATCCGTGCTATAATCGTCGGCAACCTTGTATACAGTAAACTGTAATTTGTTATATAAAAATTTTATTTTTAAATGGTGGAGGTTCCAATTAAATTTCTAAACTTTCGATTTAATTTATTTATAAAAAAAAAATTTTTTTTTTAATATATTTATAGTTGGTTTGGTGCCAATAATATAATCTTTAATTCACAAATTTTTTATATATTTTTTTTTTTTTTTGAAATTGAAAAGTAAAATATAATGCGATTAGTTTTGCTGTTGATGAGTTTACTATTCGTGTTTCTTTGAAGGATTCTAAAATATTATTACAAATTTATATTTCTCATCGTGAATGTGTAACAAATATTTTTTTCCTCGTTGATATCGAACTGAAGAAAGAGGGGCAAGTGTTTATATGAGTGCTAAATCAAATATATAAGTAGTTTAGTTAAGCTTTATTTTCCTTTCTCTACCTTTATTTGTTTTGATTCTTTTTCATATATAAGTAAATATTGTTTGATGTATGGAGGATTTCTTCTCTCTATTTGATAAAGTTCTTTTGTCGCTTACTTAATTTAAAACATGTATATTTTTTGCTAAAACAACCTTTGTTTTCTTTTTATTTAATGTAGTTCGTAAACCATATATTTTACATGTATGAGTGTATTCTTAAATATTAGCTGCAGAGATTCCCATCAATTATGATTAATAATTAAAAAAACTACTTGTAACGGATTGTATTTTGTCACTATTTTTTGTATATTTTTTTTTTATTAATTGCCTTTGTTACAGATCGAGTTATGGTAAAACGACTAGGAGAGGTCTTAGGACATTGGTTGACAATTACTGAGCAATTGAATAATATATTTATGTAAATATATAATTGAACAAAGGAAAAGAATTAATGGCAATAAAGTTTATTTTTAAAGGGTGTATAATTTTTGAACATAGTGTATCTTCCTTTCTATCCTTTTTGTGTTGATCTTCCAATTTAAATAAGTACGTACTACGTAAGTTCAGTAAAAGAAACCACTTGTTAATCCAAAAAAATATTTATAAAAAATACGTTTCGTTTTGCGTTTTTTTTTTTTTAACCTTTAATTTATTATTTTTTCCCAAGAGGTGAAGTGATTGTGGGGTGGAGGTATTACTTACTAAACACAATATAGAATTTTCAGTGTAATAAACTTATTAAATTAGCATATAATATTGTTGATTTGCAATATAATATCTTGTTGTTGCTTAAAGACTATGAGTAGATTTCAATTATATATAAAAGAATGCACAACAAACTCAACTATGATGATAGCAATCATTTGTAATTATTATGCTGTTATTTTGCATAAATTGTTTTTTGATATATTTGAATTATAATAAAGAAATATTTTCGGTTGTAAGGTTGATTTTTATTGTGTGTTTTCTTATTCTTTTACTCATAATTAATTAACTATTACTTGTCTGACGGAATTGAACACAATAAATAATAAAATAATACCACTTGTTTTTTGTTTTTTGTTTTTACTGTTTGTTCTGATCAGATCACTGTTTATCTTAGTAGTATACTAGTAGAATGTTAATGTGAGACTGGTGTAGCGTTTAAGTTTGTTGGTTTTTCAATTTTATGAAGCTTACCAAAAAGAGCTTTCTTGTTTAAAACCAGTATTTTTGTCATAGTTGATTGTTGTTGTAATTGTCAAGATGATGTACCGGTTTTTATGTAGTTTATTATATATTTATATATTTTTTGGAAGACAGACTTTTAACGGTATTTATATATATATTTTTTTTTGTTTAATGGTTTTTTAATGATGTTTTAAATTTTAATTTTAACTTTTAATTATTTGTAAATTTTAAACCATGTTTTTTCTAAAGTACATACCTTTTTAATTTTCGTTTATTCTTTTAACTTTGTTTATTCTTCAATGAACAATTGATTGATATTCAATGCAAACCAATTATGTGAGGTTATGTTGTACAATTGTTTAAGTTACTTTTCACACATTATTTAATTGCGCTTGTTAATTAATTTTCTTAATTTAATAATTCGGAATGTATGTGTTTTGAATTTTCTTTCCTATACTACTATTGATTTTTTCTGCAATTTCTTGTTTATGTTGCACAGTCACTAATTTGTTTTAAAGCTTTTACTCTTAATTTTCGTTTATATGTTAAAAAATATAATTTCTTTGTTTGTACTCACTGTCTTTTCTTATTTGGTTTGTGGAGTTTTTATTTGACACTATCTCTAACGTGATGTGCATATTTACCTCATAACTTATGTATGTATGTATGTATGTTGAATTTGGTAATGTGTCGGGGAGTGCAGTTTTGTTTTTTCCACTGGTTTTTTTTCCAACGAAGGACCATGAACAGATTTCTCCGGGATGGATGATTTTAAATTCAGGATGCTAGGATGCAATAGTGAGCTGCAATGCCTGGAACTTAAATTGATCGGGTAATAGTAGAGAATATAAATGTTGTGATATAAAAATATATGGAGATTTATTTCAGATATTACAATTTTATTTCTTAAGTTTATAAGATTAATTTTGGTGCTATTCTAGCTCACCGTTTTTGTTGATAGTTGTACAGGAAGTGACTCTATCCAATATTTTTGATATAACATTGCCTTCTGACAACGGATAATTTTGATTTTACGATACATTTTTAGATAAAAATAGATAATTCACAGTAGGTTTAAGTATTCGTTACAAGTTAGGATACTCATTATAGTTACAATAAGGTGCCATTAATATTTACAAAATTCAGTTTTATTTTAAATATTTTACAGATTATTTTTGTCTAAATTTCTGAATTTAGTCAAATACATATAAAAATTAAAAAAAATAATATTTTAACATAAGAATTTATAAAATTATGACATTAATAAAATACTAAAAAAATTTAAAGTTGAAAATTATTAAAAATTACAAAAAAGAGAGAAAAAAATAAAGGAAATAAGATTACAATAAGAAATACCTTTAAAAAGTTTAGGTTTACGCAAAGTACATATTTAAATAAGGATGTATTGCTTTGCTATTAAGTTGAATATTAGGTGGAAGGCTATTCCAAAGACGTACAGCATTAAGTGCCATTCTGATACTAGGCATCGATATATAGGAATAATTAATTTTTGATGCGTAAACATCTATACGCGCAGGGGGGTAAATTTCTATTTCACAATACAATCACAAAAACAGCGTAACATAAATCGGTGAGAGCTGTAATACAAGTCGGTGTATGACTTATAATTGTATTGGTGAAAAAATTATGATATAAAATTGTTTTTATATGCAACTTTTTTAAAAGCGTCATCTATGTATCACTTATATACGTTTATATTGGAATATTTTTAACGTTTTACAGCAAAGGGTTGTTGGATTAGCTGAAACAGTTTTTGCTATAAGTGATACATAGATGACGCTTTCTGTTTGATTTTAAAAAATGACATAAAAAATCTTTAATTGCTAGATGTTTACACATCTCCCCTGTGATCGGACTCACATGATTTTTTACCTCTGTTCGATTTGGCAAATCGTATATGATTGCATAAGTATTGTGGCTTTCCAGTATATATTATATTATGAAGAAAAATTAGTAATCTAATCTTTAGTAGGTTTTCAAGTGATACTCCGTACAGGCTTTTCGAGAAGGACGATATGTCTTCAAATTTCCTTACACCATACACATACCTAACAGTATTGTTGTAAAGCATTTCAAGTTTTTTTTTGCTGATTGAATCGCAATTCGCAAACAGTTCGCATCCATAAGTTAGTGTTGGAATAAGGTAAGCCTTTGCCAATAGTGTTCTTAATCTTAATGGTGTAAAGAATTGCGTTGCCCATAGGGTCCTTAGTTTAACGTATGATTGTGCAACTAGCATGTTGATGTGGCTTGACCAATTTTAGTTGCTGTTAAAGACCAATCCAAGATTTCTAGCTGCTGGAACTATCTCAATTCTTTGATTATTTATTGATATTTCCATATCAATAAGTGGGTTTATAGTCCTTTTGTGTATCACTATGCATTTAGATTTATTTGGATTTA
This sequence comes from Cordilura impudica, assembly GCA_963682025.1. Lineage (NCBI taxonomy): Eukaryota > Metazoa > Arthropoda > Insecta > Diptera > Scathophagidae > Cordilura > Cordilura impudica. Next base: position 227,371,315 of record OY821517.1, read on the forward strand.
AGCAAAGTCCATTAGAAATTGCCCAACAATTTATTCTGTTAAGGTCATCGTTCAGGTTATCCACATTTTGGCGATAGAATTAACAGGGCTGCATCATCTGCATACATGCGAACATTGCAATGTGATAAGTGGTGGGGTAAATCATTGGCATAAATAGAGGAAAGAAGCGGCAACAGAATTGACCCTTGGGGTACACCTCTACTAATAGCTAATGGTTCAGATATTGTATTATTTACGAATACTGATGGTATCCGTTCTGAGAGGTATGTTGATATTAGCTGTATTGAAGTTGATGAAAAATTGAATAATTGACTTGGCTTCATACATAATGTAGAATGATTGACAGTATCAAATGCTTTGGAATGATCAAGAAGAACCAAAAAATTAACTTTACCGTCATCTAACTCACGTCTTATATTTTCGAAAACATCAATTAGGGCAGTAACGCAACTATGGTTGGGACGAAAGTCGGATTGCTTGTCCGTCAAAAGTTGATTTACATGTAAGTATGTGCTCATTTGCAATTGCAGTAGTTTTTTCCAAATTTTTCGAAAGAAATCTAAGTATGGCAATTGGACGATATTCTGAGTTTGATTGAGGTAGCGGAATTATCTTTGCATGTTTCCATTTTGTAGGAAAACGACTCGACGTGATGCTGTTGTTGAACAGATGAGTAATATAAGGCACGATTAATGGTAAAAGAATTTTAATAATTTGGGGGTGTAAGTTATCATATCCAAGAGCATTAGATTTTATTTGCGAGATACAAGAAAAACATCAGACTGGTTGTCGCAGGAAAACTCAAACTTGTTTTCTTCTAGAAAGAAATTATTATTGACGTTAGCGAAAAAACCATTACGGCTTGTAATGTCTGTTGGAATCATGGGTATATTAGTGAACATCTTATTGAGTTCATCAGCACCAACAGGACAGTTTCTGGTTTTATCAACATTGCCAATACCAATTTCGCGAAGAGTATGCCAAGTTTTTTTAGAATCCAACACAGTACTAAAGCGATTAGTGTAATATTCTGATTAAGCGATCCTAATTTGGTGATTGACAGCGCTTCGAGCTGATCGGAATTCAGTTTTCAGTTCAAGTGTTTTGAAATGTTTCCATCTTGAGTAGGCTGAATCTCTTCGCTGTATTAGTTACTGAATTCTATTGGTAAACCATGGTTTATTCTTTGGTGTACAAATAAGTAATTGTATATTTAAGTCAAGTTTATATACCAGGCATGGGAAAATGCGGCCCCACGGGCCGCATGCGGCCCACGAACGAATTTTATGCGGCCCCATATAAATTTGAAAAAAATTACAATATTTACTTTAGATTTAATTCAAAAAAAAAAATCAAAACATTAATACCAAAATTTCAAAGTATTGTTCAAAAATAGAATTAATACGAGTATAAATTTTCCATAGGGCCACAAAAATACAAATTATTTGAATGTAACATCTGTTAGCATGCTTAATTTTTTCTATTAGAACCAATGTAGCATGTACAAAAAAAAATGCATTTTAAAAATTGTATGTTTGCAAAACACACTCATGATTTGAAATGCAAACGACAGAGCATAATAATTTTTCTCTTGTTTTTTATAGGTCATTATTTTCAGGGTTGTCAACTTTAAAATATCAAAAAGCACTAAACCGACAAAAATCGCATAATTTGAAAAAAAAAAACACTATATTTTCCATTTTTTATTTTTGTTTTTTTCAGTAAAAGCCCTGTTGTCCTGAATGCTTGGGGATGAGAGCAGCCCCGATAATTAAATGTTTCATTAAAACTAGAAATTTTTTATCTTTCGGAACAGAAATTTTCTTCTTTCAATCCATTTTTAATGTGAAGTAAAGCATTAACTGAATGTAATGGCAATGGATTTCTTATTTTGGATTAGAAAGGGTTCAAGTCGCTCTCAACTTTAGCGTTTAAATAAGAAAGCGACAAAAGTTTAATATCGAGATTAGCTACAGCTTCAAATGGACTTAAATCAGTAGCATCCTGATGTGATTTCACTTCATTCCAAAATTCAATTGTGGATTCAGTATTTTGCCATTTCATCAGGTGATTATTTGCCATCCATTTTCAATACTTGGCAAAATTTCAAAATTAGATTCGACTTGTGATGATAACAGCAAATAAGGATTTGGTGTCACTGATGTTAAAAAATGCACTAAGCACTAACTCGAAAAATTTTCGCGTCAAAAATTTTAAGAAGCAATAAAAACAGTGCTAAAAGCAATAAGTTGACAACCCTGAATATTTTATTCTCTTTTTTATTTGCCTTGTTGAGATAAGAGAACTGTGCGTATCTGATTTCTGCGTATTTTTAAAAATTGTAAATCTAGCAGCAAATTTATTAGATGAAAACTGCAAAAACAATAACGGTTACTTTCTTAACATGAGCACTATGCATTTAGATACGATTTTGTTAAGATTTTATTTATGTAAAAATTCTTTAGTGTTTTAACGATCATTGCAGTGTAAAGTTTTTGTGTGTTATGTGAGTTGTGCCCCCACATTTTACAAATTATTAATATAAAGTTTTAGTTAGTAAGGTTTTATATATATTCTTTTTAATTTGAAAACATGAAATAGAATTAAAATGTAAACCTTCAGTTACCATTAAATTTTTTATACATATTGTACCAACCACTTCATAAAAATTTTTTCATAAAAGCATGTTTTGAAAAATAATTCAATTGAATTTTAAAATTTTGTTTAAAAAATTTAAAAACTAAAATTGGCAAATTGGACGATTTTTTAATTATATCTCATGTTCATTTTATTGAAATTAATTAGTAATACTCAACATATATCGGTCCCACTTTTTACTTTTAAGGAATTAAAATGGCATCAACGAGCAATAAAAAACGTAAGATAGGTGATGAAAACAGAAAATTCCTGTCCGAATGGACACACAAATTCGGATTTTTTTGAAAATAAGGGCATACCTACATATATGCCTCATTTGCAAAATTACTGTACCAAATAACAAACTTTACAATTTAAGTAGACACCATGAAAAATTTCACTCATAATTTGCCAAAGGTTATCCCCTTAATACTAATCTTAGAGAGACTAAACTGAAGGCATTGCAGTCAAATATTGAAAAAGAACAGAACATTATTTCGTCTTTCAGCCATGGAAATGACAGATCACTTGAAGCAAGTTACATAATAGCTTGGGATATTGCCCGTGATAAACGTCCTGATGGGGAAGCAGAGTTAAGAAAACACACTATGAAGAAGGTTATGAGCATTCTCGACCCTGATAGCAAAAAGCTGCATAAAGTGATAGATCAGCTTTCTTTATCACGGCGCACAACCGAGCGTCGGATTGGAGATATCAGCACTTTTATTGAAACAAGTTTAAAAAACGATCTAAAAAATTCTGCAGCATTTACTTGATGAATCCACAGATGTTAGCAACGTTTCTCAATTGGCGGCCTTCATTAGGTCTGTTGAATTTAATATCACTGAAGAAATGTTAGACCTTGTAGCTCTTTCTGAAACAACGCGAGGCATTGATGTAAAAAATGCGCTTTTCGAAGTAATTAACAAATTTGGATTGCCACGAAATAAAGTTATTAGAGTTGCCACAGATGGAGCACCTGCAATGGTGGGTAAAAATCAAGGTTTGATTGGTCTTTTAAATAAAGATCCAGATATCCCACATTATCTACCAATTCACTGTATTATTCATCGGGAGCATCTTGTTTCAAAATTTTTTAAATATGAAAACGTTTGTAAAATTGTGGTAGAAATTATAAATTTTATCAGAACAAACGCTAAAACTCATCGTCAGTTTAAAAATTTTATTATGCAGTTACAAGAAGTTGAGGAAAACAATAAGTTATTAAGCGATGTCACCATTTGGTCCATAGTGCGATGGCTATTCGTTTCTAATGTTTTGGATCGATTTGTTGAGCTGTTACCCACAATAAAGTTGTTTATAAAAGAAAAAGGAAAAATATATCCAGATCTGGAGAATGAAATTTGGATTTCAGATTTAATGTTTTTTTACTGACACAATGAACCATCTTAAATCGCTTTATCTGAGTTTACAAGGCAAAGACAAAACAGTGCTTGATTTGTCACGATCATTGTTAGGCTTCGAAGCTAAACCTCTTTTGTTTATAAAAGACCTCGAATGTAAAAAATTTAAACTTTTTCCTCTTTTAAAATTGAAGGTAAATAATATACAAGACGATAAGCTGGAAGAATGCATAGATAATTTAAAACAATTTCATGAAAATTTTAAATGTAGATTTGAGGATCGCAAACAACTTCAAGCAACATTCTCAGTTTTTGTTAACCCATTTTTGTGTGATGTCCTAAATGATGAATTTTTATTATCCGATATAATTCTTGCAAAACCAGATGTTGGAAAATTGGAGTCGTTTGAAATGAAGGATGATATTGTATTGAAAATGCATCACAAATCAACTTCTCTAGTTTTTTTTTTTTTTCTTTTATTAATAATTTTTATTCAAAAATAGTATTTGTACATATTAAGTACGCGCTTCAGCACCAAAATTGCCATTAAAGAGACTAGTAGGCAACTAGTTATATTTACATTGTGTTTATGCTACATATTTACATATTGAAAATTATTTACATATGAGACAAAAAAATAAAAAAGAAATTGAATTTTTATTTATAAAAAGATTTTAATTTTGCGTAAGAAGTGTTTATAGATTGTGTAATAAAAATAATTTAAGCTCTTTTTTAAACGTTGAAAATAGCAATATATTTTTTAAAGAAACGGGCAAATTGTTAAATTCATTAGAACCAGCAAAGCGTATCCGTTGTTTTGTCAGTTCAAGGCGACATCTTGTTACAGACAGATTTTGACCTTGTCTTGTATTTCGATTTGTGACCTGGGCATTTTGAAAGAAATGAATTGAAGAATTTCCTAGACCTCTTATAGATTTAAATACGAATTTTAATAACTGCATTTTGTACAAGCCATTTATGGGTAGAATATTGTTCGCATAACATCTAAACAGGTCCAGTGTATGAAATCCTATGGGTAGGTTAAAAACAAGTTTTAAAGCTTTGTGTTGTGCAGATTGAATATATGTCAATGAAGAACTTTTCCTACTTCCATATATTATTGGAAGGTAAGACAAATGACTGTGAATTAAACTTTCATAAATTAGCATTTTTGATTTAGTATTAAATCTTCGCTTGAATTTGTATAGAACGCCAACAGCAGAAGCTATTTTACTTTTAATTGCTTCAATGTGATTATCCCAATGTAAGTTCCTGCAAAAATGTATTCCGAGATAGGTTACCGACTCCGACTCTTCTATTGGAACACCATCAATATGAACTGTCATAGATTGATCTCGCTCTAAATTATACGGTCTAAATCTGATGAATTTAGTTTTATCAGTATTCAAAATAAGCTTATTTAATCTCAAATATTCAGCTAACATTGATGAATCGTACTCCACTTGAGTTTGTAACACACGCTGATGTTTATAACGGTAAAGTAGGCAAATATCATCAGCAAACATGAAAAGTTGACCATTAAATGTTATGTTCTTAAGGTCATTAATAAAAATCTTAAACAAAAGGGTTCCGAGTACACTACCCTGCGGTACTCCACATGTTACAGGTAACAATGTGCTCTTAGCGTCACCAACCTGCACAAATTTTGAACGACCAGACAAGAAGTCTTTAAATAAGGCATTAGAACTGTTTTATACTCCAATTTGTTCCAGCTTTTTAATTAAAATATCATGATCCACTAAATCGAAAGCTTTAAATAGATCAAAAAATACCGCAGCAACACCATTAAAACCAAAATCAAGACCGTCACAAATATATTCAGCTACGTTAACAATAGCCTCCTCCGTTCCAGAACCTTTACAAAAACCAAATTGTCTATCAAATAATATTTTGTTTCTGACTAAATAGTCAGACAATTGATCAAACACAATTTTTTCAATTACTTTATCAATTACTGATAAAACAGATACTGGACGATACAAATCAACCTTGTTAGATCCCTTACATTTAGGTATGGGAACAATCTTGTGAATTTTTAGTTCATTGGGGTATTCTTTGTGATCTATCATACTGCCGAATATTTTAAATATAATTTCTGAAATTTCGGTTTTCCTACATAAAATCATTTTTGGTAATATTTTATCATAACCGGCACTTTTATTTTTTGGTAACCTATCCAAAATATCTTCAACGCATTTTTTATCAACTTTTCCTAGATTAAAAGTTGACATTAACGGTCTCAATGTTCTTAAATTGTTTATGTCATCATTTAAATAGCACGGAATATTGCTTCTAAGATTTTCAATTGAATCAAAAAAATACTGATTAAAACCCAAAGCCTTATCAATATCAGTTGTTAAAAGATTACCATCCTGAGAAAATATGTCATGTGCATCTAGGGGGCATCTACCAAGTTCATTGTTAAGAAACCGCCACGATTTTTTAACATCCCCAGCACACTGTTCTAAATTCTTCTTATAATATTTATTCATCAGTTTCCTGTTACTAGTTTTAATAATTTTACTAATTCTTTTTAGACGCTCCGATATAAATCTGTCATCTTTATTTTTTTCTTCGATCTTTTAACAACTTTTCTTTGAGCTCCAATAGCGAAAACAGGTTCATATTTATCCAAGGTGTTATTTTTGATCGTATATTTACTGTAGTTGTAGTTGTTGAAGTACACTGTGAAGCTGCTAAAGAAATTTCATCCATTAATTTTTTGCAGTGTTGCGAAGGACTATCAAAATTACTGTTCGAAAACAAACTTCTGTCAAGCAATGTTCCGAGCTGTTCATAGTCATACTTGTACCAGGTTTTTGTTATGCTTTCATTACGGTTTACATTTATTCTAAGATTGCAACTTATTATATTGTGATCTGTAAGTTTATTCTGTATTGCATAAACAGTCATAAGTTCAGACAAATTTCCAAATACGCAATCTATAGACGTTTGACTTAACGGCCTGGTTATGCGATTGATCTAAATCATATTCACGGAAAATATTCTTTAAATTTCTACTGCAAGAGTTATTGACCAGTAAATCTACATTAAAATCTCCAATGACAACACACGGTTTATTTTCCAATTCTTTAAGAATATTTTCCAACTGGCTGCAAAAATGTTCAAAAGAACATTTCTGGGATCTGTACAATGAAATTACTTGTAGAGGTTTATTGTCAAAAACTAACCCAAGCAGCTCAATCACAACCAACTCTAAAAATTTTTCACTACGACTCAGCACAACTTTATGGCTTAAATTTGAAGATATATACATGGAAACTCCACCATACCCATCAGCACGACAACAATGAACAGCATTATAACCAGGAATCGAATACAAATTAATACATTCACTGCTAAACCAAGATTCCTGGACTGCAATTACATCAGGAAGTTTATGAAATTGGCTCAAAAGCAATTTAAATTTGTTAAATTTTGATATCGAAGAAACACTTCTTACGTTTACAGAAATTAAATTGAACATATTGAAATTTATTCTTGAAATATTATTATTATATGAGTTTAAGTTTAAAAAGTAGTTTGAATTATTCATTACAAACAAAAAAAATAGAAAAATATTTAAAACATTTTATCATACTCATCTAAATATTTAAACTGGTGACATAAATGTATTGCCATCTTCAGCATCTGATATGTCAGAATCAACGACAGCAGTACGAGCCCATCTTACTATTGATACACTTCCTTGATTTTATACCAACAACTCGGGAATTTTCATCCTTTCTTATAAAAACTTTACCGCCTCTCGCAAAAACAAATTTATAGCCAACGGCTTTGACAGATTTTGCATGATTGAAAAGCTCCATCGTATCTCTGCTTAAAAAATCGTTTATAAAAACATTTTGTAACGACTCATCGGTTTTAAGATTCGATTTATTTAAATAAAACCGGGTTTTAATAATAATACTTTTATTTTAAAACTTCCGACAATGAACACTGCAAATTTTGACGTCTTCTCACACCGGCGTTGCCAGATTATCCTCCTAGTTAGATTTTGGAAAGTTGTTAACGAACCCCAATATCCACAATTGAAAAAAGGTGCTGCTCGTTTATTTTCAATGTTTGGCACAACGTATTGTTGTGAATCTCTATACTCCACCATGAAAAATGTTAAAAACAAAAATCGTTCACGTTTAACAAATCAACATTTTACGGAACCCATTCGGACAACTTTGACAAACTACAAACCTGATTTTAAAGAAATAATCAAAAATTCTTCCTAAATTCTTTTTTATTTTTTGTTACCTATATTTTTATTTTATTTTTATATAATTCCTTTTTTTATTTTATTTAAAATTAAATTCTTTGATCTCAAAAAATGTTTAAATATAACTCTTTTTATAAATACTAATAATATTTCAGTATAAAATTTAGTTGTAATGTTTATGAAATGAATTAATAAATTTTATGTTTGTTTAAAAATTTTTTTTTTTTTTTTGCTTTTTTGTTTGAAAATTAATATTTGTACAGAAATAAACTAGTGCGGCCCACCGTTAGTAGGTGAAATTCCAAATGTGGCCCAACAAGCTATTTACGTGCCCACCCCTGTTATATACAATCATGCATGTTTTTCTATTTTAATAAAGTAAAAAATATATAATTGGCACTACTGAAATAAAAATGCATTTGTATAAAAATAGCTTTTTATATTGTTGTTATATGTTGCTGTCGTTTTCAAAAAATTAAGTAGCTGACTACACGACTTCAATTGCAGCCAGCAGCATTTGTAGTCATGTGTTCGTGTAGCCGCAGTCGTCTATGTGTTTCATGCATCAGTTAGGTGATATCCTTTTTTATTTCTGCTTTAACATCGCTTTGTGTGAAACATTTAAAATTTCTTCTCGTTGTGTTGCTGAGTTAAAAGCAAACGGTACAAATGTGTTTTTAAATGAATAGCAAATGCTTTCGAGGTAGCTTTGTGAGTTCTACACCATGAATTATCCGAATTTTTTAAGATGATATTCCTTTTAGTTAGTCTTTTAAGAAATCTTGTAGCTTTCCATAGAAGGTGTTCTTCGTATTTTTAATTATTTATATTCTCAAGAAATTGTGAGGTTTTTTCATTCTTAGTTCAACCAACAGGGCTTTGAGGTCTTTGCAATCTTTATTTGACGTTTGTTAAATATGTTCCTACTTATTTGCCATCTTTTTCGTAACCTTCATTTTTCTCTAAGGAGTTGACGAATTTCGAGAGAAATATTAAAATTGCAGAAATGTTGTTGAGATGTTTCATCTAATATGGATGTAGACACATGAGCAGCTTTATGTATCCCGTTTGTGAAATATTCTTCTGCACCATCTAGTTCTAATTTGGTTTTAAGGCTTATATTAAGATTTACGTAGGAGTTTTAATTTTGACTGAAGAGTTAAGTTTAACTAAAACTGCTGTTTGATCTGAACTCAGATCGGAACTACTCTTAATTTCCAATGTATAGCTAGGTATATCATTGTAGACAATAAAATCTAATAAGTCTGAAATTTTTTGTGGATCACTGGGCCAAAACGTCGGTGTACCAGTCGATAAAGCTGAGTAATTATTCTTTTTAAGCATTTATAAAGTTCGCAGTTCTGCTTATGCTTTCGAAGTATAAAGACGTGTGTATTCTCGTTAGTAAAATAACATAAAAATAAAAATAAAAGAAAAAAATTACAAAAGAATTTTACAACAAAACAATAACACAACATTAACACAATGAACAAAAAATCAAAACCCAATAACAACTCGACTAAAGCGAGTCAGTCAAAATTAGCTACAAATTATACTCTATCAGAAAAATTTCTATTGTTTTTGAAACTATTTTGTCGTTCTAAAGAAGATTTTGACAAATCATAGTCTGCACTTACTGACTCATACAAGTTCTTCACATATGCGACCAAAGGTGAAAAAACCTACAAAGCTTTAATTTTTGGTCTTGATAAGCATGACCCTACAGTAATAAAGAAAAAACCTTAAACATGGGCCTAAAATGTTTAGACGTAAAGCTAGTAATTAAAAAGAATAACTATAACAATGTGTAATTTATTTACGTTGTATATTTTGAGCGACAATCTATAACAATGAAAGATTTAAGGTAAAATTTCTCCGTATTAGATTATGTCAGAATCAAATGGGAGTTTCAACAAGCCAGAAAAAACAAAATAACCCAATGCTACAACTGCCAGATGCTTGGCCATGGTTCTAATAGGTGCAAGGTCAAAACATTCTGTGCAATATGTGCCGGGTCACACAAAACTGACGATTGTAAAGAATCGATTTTAAAATGTGCCAAATGCAGTGGAAACCACAAATCTTTTTCCGAAGTCTGTCCCAGTAGGGCTACGTATATAGAAATCAGAAAAAGTTCAAAACCAGCACCAAGACGTTATATTTCTCGTACTCATAATACTATGGACCCTGTCAACTATAAAACAAATTTTGCCAATACTCTTCGCGAGAATGCTGCCGAATCTGCAGGGATATGGCATCACAACGACAAAAATAATGCAATCAACAATAATAACAATAACTTGTTCACATTACAAGAAGTAAAAAGCTTAACACTAGAGCTAATTACCAACCTACGCAACTGTCGGAATAAGGCCGATCAATTCGAGGTTATCACAAACCTCGCATGCAAGTTTCTCGCATAATGGCAAATGAACTTAATATTATTACATGGAATGCTAGAGACATTCGCAACAAAAGTTTGGAACTATTTCATTTCTTAAATAACAACAAAGTGGACATATGTTTAGTATCGGAAATATGGCTGAACTCAAATATTTCTATAAAGCACAAAAACTTCATTTTCTACAGAAACGATAGAGTTTCTTCTATAGGAGGCGGCATTGCTGTAATTGTTAAGAAGAATACTGAGCACGTTTTATTACCTATTGTTAATACTCATTTTATTGAAAATATTGGAGTCTAAATTTTTACTGATTTTGGTAGGCTAGATATTTTTTCATGTTATTTTCCGGGCGGTTCAGCAGGTACCGATGGCAATAGGAAGCAACTTTTTGCTTCCGATATACGTAGGCTCTGTAGTGTTAGCAACAGATTAATTCTCGGTAGTAATTTCAATAGTAGACATCAAAATTGGGGATGTTTAAGGGCAAACTGTTGGGGAAACACCCTAAATGAGAAGCTTGTATCATATAGTATTGACATGGTTTATCCATTTGATAATTCATATGTGCCCAGCAGTTTCAATAGACAAGGTTCTACTCTTGATTTTTTTCTAACAAATATACCGGAAATTATTTCTCCCGCAACTATTATTAATGATCTCAATTCTGATCACCTACCGGTTTAGGTAAACTCTCGGATCAAATCTCGAGGACTAGTTTTCTCAAACTTGACTATGAAAAATCGAACTGGCGAGTTTTTCGTAATTATCTTAATACGAATACCAGCATTCCCAATTTGGGGAACATTGCTTCCGAAGAACAGGTAGATTTGGCAGTTATGCAATTTAAGAATCTCATTAATACGGCAATTGACATAAGCGTTCCAAGAAAAACCCAATCTTCGCATACAAAACCCCTACCTACTTATTTGAAAACATTAATTCAACAAAGGAATACTTTTCGCAGAAACTGGCAAAGATTCCTCAATTTAACTGATTTAAATGAAATGAAGACCCTTAGTAGAATAATAAGTGACGAATTAGAAAAACTACGAAATATATACTGGAATAACTTACTGACTAAATTGGATAAAGGTTCAACTCCATTCTGGAATCTAACAAAGGTAATTAGGAAAAAAAAGAAACACCATTCCCATTTTAACTTATAATAACACTAGATACACCAGTAACATTGATAAATGTAATTTAATGGCTCAAACATTTGCATACACTCACTCAAATTCTTTTAGTATAGGTGTTCAGGAAACGAATTTACAAGTAACAGAGCTGCTTCGTACTTTTAGGCTAGGTACCTTTAGCATTTCGGACGAAATGTTAGTAACCAATTCCGAAATACAAGACATCACTAAAAATCTTAAATCAAAAAAATCCCCGGGTCTCGACGGATCAGTAACAAAATTCTAAAGTATCTTCCTAAAAAAACGACCCTATTCTTAACTGCTATTTTCAATGCATGTCTTAAAATAGGGTATTTTCCGCGCGATTATAAAATAGCAAAAGTTATTCCAAGCCAAATAAACCTGCAGATAATCCTTCATCTTATCGCCCAATAAGCCTATTGTCCTCTATAAGTAAAATGTTTGAGAAAATTATCAATGAAAAGTTAATGCTTTATATTGAATCAAACAATATCTATCCTCAACTTCAATATGGATTCCGAAGGGAACATAACACATCACAATCTTTAGTCCGAATCAAAAACTTGGTAACCAAAAATTTTGATCTTTAAAAATCGACTAGAGTGGTATTTCTGGACGTCAAGGCAGCTTTCGATGGCTTAATTAATTTATAAAATGATTCGTTTTAATATCCCTAGTTTTTTGTTAAAAATAATCGAAAGTTTTCTTAGTAAACGCTCATTTAAAGTTCATATAGGTTCACCGTGTTCTGAAAGCTTTGATATAGCGGCAGGATATGCCCAAGGCTCCTGTTTATCTCCCTCATTATACAACCTTTACACCTCAGATTTACCCGAACTAGAACGTTGTACCTTATCGGTTTTCGCTGATGATACTGCTATACTATGCTCCGACAGACTATCCTCAAATATTATATCTAATCCACAAAGGGCACTGGACACATTGACGCAATATTTTAATAAATGGAGGATTGGCCTGAATGTTGAAAAAACAAAGGCAATTTATTTCACAAGAAAACGAAAAGCTTTTAACATTCCTCAGATCAATATATTGTTCCTGAACAATGAAGTTCAATGGGAAAAGAATGCAAAATATTTGGGAGTATTACTCGATCAAAAATTGAAATTCAAAGACCATATACATTATGTTATAAACAAAGTAAATACTCTCACACGCATACTCTATCCTTTTATTAACAAAAACTCAAGTCTTAGCATATGCAACAAAATGCTTTTTTTAAATTGATTTTTCAGGCTGTAATATTTGTGCAGCTCCTATGTGGGCAAACAGTTCAGTTTGTCACATTAAAAAACTTCAAGTTGCACAAAACAAATTATTGAAACTGATATTTAACCTTCCTTGGTTCTTTTCGACATCTAGGCTTCACTCTCCTTTCCAATAGAACTTGTTGCGTCTAAATTAAATAGACTAAGTAAAAATTTTTACTTCATATGCTCGGGATCGGCACATACTCATATTAATGATTTGTCTTCATCTTAGCTAGCTAGTAAGTAGATTAGTTAGCTAGTAAATAGATTAGGTAGATAGTAAGCTGTTTTTATTAAAAATTTATTTAAATAGGTTTTTTCAAATTTTGCCTCCATTATTATTATAAATGCAGTTCAATTTGTGCTCTCTCTGAATAAACATCGCTTTTGCTAAAACCTCAAAACAGAAAAAGTACTCAAAACTCTTACCAGAAATAAATCCACAATAATTTTATCGCGTTGATATCAAGTATCACAAAAAAAAAATTATAATAATAAATATCATCAAATCGTGAAGTTTAATCTCCCATCATGGGGGGTGGCTTCCTATTTGATAGGGACAAATCGGTCCAAAATCCGAATTCCTTGAGTCCGGTATACCTTATGGTAAGCAGGGCAGGAATTCACGCAGAAAGAGGTTCGGCAAATGTATCAGCCTTTCTAATTCAACGTTCAATTGGAGGAAGGGTAAAACTATGCAAAAACTAAGATCTGGTCAACTTCTTATAGAAGGCTTCAATGGAAAGCAGGCATATAAAATCCATAAAATTCTAACCCTGTCTCTGGACATTTTTATAAAAGTTAAAGAACATATTTCTCTAAATAAATCCAGGGGAATTTTTTCTCTAATGATCTACGATGCTTGTCTGATGATGAACTTATTATGGAAATACGTGAACAAGACCCTAACGTTATAGAAATTAAAAGATTAAAAATGCGAGACCCCGAAACAAAAAAACTGACAGACGTCGATTTGGGATTGTATATTGTACCATTTAATGTATGCGACTTACCGGAAAAATTTTATTGGGATATATAAGTGCAGATATAAAACCCTACATTCCAAACCCTCATCAGTGTTTCATGTGCTTTAAATTTGGACACATCAGAAAAATATTTTTCTTGCCCACACTGCAGTATTGCAGAACATACAATTGTTGATTCAGCTGCTATACGTGAAAAATTTGACGAAAGTCCAAAATGTGTAAATTGTCAACAACAACATAATAGTTTTTCTAAAGAGTGCACTATATTTAAAAACGAATACGCAATTCAAAAAATCAAAATAATGCAAAAAGAAACTATTGGCGAAACCCGAAAAGAATATGACAAACAAAACCATTTAGCAACATCATACTCAAAAGTTATAAAATCTTGTAACTGTAAATGCAAGTGTCAAGAGAATGAGAGCGTAAACACAAAACTCACCATTGCAGATAAACAAAGTTTAGACACATCTACAAGATCAATTACCACCACGGCAGATAAGCAAATAGTACACACACCTACGAAATCAATTACACCTCCATTCTCACCAGTTCGACAAATAACAAAATCTGATGGATCTAAAATTGAAGTATACCCAAAGAACATATGAAAGAGAAAAAACGCGAACTAACTAATGCAGAAAAAGAAGAAAGAGAATCCCAAAGATGACAACCCAATTGGCAAAAATAAAAACGGTAACGAAGATAATATAAGTTATTCAAGTTCAAATGAATAATCAATTTAAAATTATACAATGGAATTGCAATGGTTTTGTAAATCATCTTGATGAAATTAAGATTATTCTATACAAATTTAAATGTCTTGCTTTATGTATTCAAGAATCTTGATTTAAAGCGAATTATTGTACTAAACTTAAAAATTACACATGTTTATTTAAAAATGTTTATACTAACACCAATGCTCAGGGCGCACAGTGGTTCAAAACAAAAAAAAAGTGGTAATAAGTCTGGAACTTCTAAACTATTGGTTGGATTGGAATAGTATATTCTAGGCGCTTGTAGTCAAGGATATAGGCTTTCAAAATATTAATTTTTGAGATACCCTGTTCTAACACAGGGTGAGCTACAGGGTGCCAAAGTCGACCACCTCGAGGTGGAAAATGCTTTCAAAGCTTGTAACTTTTATAAATATGAAGTGCTTTTTACGTTTTTTAAATTTTTCCAATAACTATTAAATTGTTAACAAAAAACATGCGTATGCTATCTAGTTATAGCTTATGGTTTAAAAAATATTTGATTTTAAAAATCAACATTTGAACTTTTCACCAAATTCTTTCTTGGTTTTTCGCAAATAACATGTTTACTAAAATAGATAAAAAAAAAATCTAAAAATATGCGGGGATAGCCAGTACTTTTTAAAAAAACACGTTGAAGTATTTTTTGAATTATTTCAAACCGTTTAGTGAGCACAAAATCTTAAAGTTGACTTTTTGAATCAGGTTCTAAAAATTGCAAATTTTTGCAAAAAAAAATACCCTTCATTCTTTCACTTTTTTCTCACAACCTTGGTAAAACATGTATATATTTTTCTACATATTTTAAAAGAATATGCTTCAAGAATGGTTGTAAGCGAAATTTTTAATATTTTTGGACATGCACCCTACGTCCAGCATTGGACGAATTTGGGCAATTTAAAAAAAAACTAAGTTTTAAAAGTTAATACAAAAATATCCCCTCGATTTCTTCAAATATTTTACGGCAGTATTAAAGCTCCAAATATTTTTATTTATTTGCCGTAATAAAATTCACCGCCTTTACATAAACGTGGTCAGGAGGGCTTAAATGGCGAAAAAAGTCAAATTTTCATTCGAATTTTTTTGTTAACATAAAAAACATATTAAGATTAGTTATTTTTATATTTTGTTTATTGATTCAGAACGGCATTTAAATTATCTAAAACACTTCAAAAATCGTTTTGATAACGTTAACAGTTTTTGAGATATTTGTATTCAAATTTCAGAAAAAAATATAGAAAAACTATGGTTTTTCGTTTTTTTTTTGGTTTTTTTGGTAAAGTGTTTTACTTATTGTTATATATATTGTTAAAGAAGACATATTTATCTATTCAACGATATATAACATGTCTCTCAAATATATTGCAACATGCTGAAATAATGACCCCAAACCACACTCCACAGGCAAAAATTTAGCTATTTCTCTATTTGTTCATATAAATGGTCATTTACATAGTGAATGACATATTTTTTATTGTTTTTTGGTAAAGGGTTGCATACGTTTTTATCAAATAATAATATATAATTCAAATAATTTTATATATCTTTTCAAAGAAGGTATAATTATAAGTTAATGGTGTATGAAATATTTACCTAATGAGTTTCAACTGATCATAAAATTGCCCGAAACTCCGATACCTATTGCAAAATATCTGTAATTCACAATACCTTTTTATGCAAAAAAAAAACAGGCAAAAGCCAAATCCTTAGATTCACTAAAACAAAATGTAAGTATTGGTTGAAGTACCTGCCCGATATATTACCTTTCAAAAAGTATTTTCAGTATATAACCATGAGTTTCTTGTTTATTAAGATCACTTACGTATAATCTATCATGGAGGTTATATTAAAGTATTATTCAGTTTGCAAAGTTATTTGGGAAAATCCTTCCGATTCTACTATTCATTCATCACGTTCGGAAAAAGTCTCGAAATTATTTTATACAATTAACAACAACTACGGTTTAAATGTGAGATCTGAAGATGTTGAAAATTTTTACAAAGCTTACGAAAGAAGATTTAGCCAATCGGGTTTATCAAAATCAAAGTTTATGACTAAAAATGAAGAATGGTTGAAAACGGGCCTCACAGTACAAATTGAGAAAAAGGCATTTGGTCGTCCTAAAAAGGACTACGAAAATGTTCAATCAAGGACAAAAAAGAAAAAACAAGAAGAAATCATTAGTAACCATTCGCCTAATGAAATTAAGGATTCTTTTAAATCAGCCTTGACATGCACGCAACCAAAGGAAGCTGCTAAAATTGTAGATGTGTTACCAACTGCATCTCCTTAGCGGTTAAAGCGTATGGTGCAAAGTATTTCAACGCCAAAATCGTCAACATCATTTACAGAAGAGGATGCGTTAGCTCTTATTTTAAATTTGGGATTGACAAGAAATAAATATGGTATTTTGAGAAAAGCTCTCAAAGAAAAAGGATTTGATATTTTTCCTACCAGCAGAGCCATAAAGGAAACAAAAAATAAAATTCTACCATCTAATGTGAAATCCAATACTGAAAGTGCAAATGTTGGATTAGCGGAACTGCTTAAAAACACTGCATCTAGAATAATATCCACATTTAGCAAAGAAGAAATAGAAATATGCAACAATTCAGAAGTTACGTTAATATGTAAATGGGGATGCGATGGAACATCTGGATTTTCTAAGTATAGACAACCAAGTGGAAGCAATTCAGAAATAGATTTTTCAACAATTTTTATGACATCATTAGTACCATTAAAAATGAGGCTATATAATGAGACAAGTTCTTCTTCTAGTGAGAGAGAATATCAGGACATATGGAGTAATTTAACACCCGGATCTAAGTTTCTATGTCGGCCAATCCGATTTGAGTACACAAAGGAAGACAAAATTACAACACAAAGCTTAGTGAGTTCAATAAATCAGGAAATTTCGAGATTGTCTCCAGTTTTTGTGGAAATATCTGGAAGTGTCATTAAAGTGTTATTTCAACCACTTTTTACAATGATTGATGGGAAAGTAGCCAATGCCGTTACAGATATAACATCTACTTGGAAATGTAATATATGTGGAAAGAAAAGTTCAGAATTTCATAACAGTTGTGATGAAATTCCTATTAATGAAAATGCTTTAAAATTTGGAATATCACCACTTCATGCAAGAATACGATTTATGGAATATTGCTTGCATCTCGCATATGATCTAAAATACCGGCAAATTTCAGGACAAGAAAATATACCAGTTAAAAATAATACTGATCTACACGCCATACGAAAAACTGAGAAGAAAAGAATTCAGGATGAATTTAAAATGCAACTTGGTCTAATTACCGATAAGCCTCTTTGTGGCTATGGAAGTTCAAATTATGGTAATGCAGCAAGACGTTTCTTTGAAGATCCCGAAACTACTTTGATTACTGGCATTGACACGGCTTTAATCGCACGGTTTAAAGTAATATTAGCTGTCATTAATAGTAAACAACAAATTAATGCGGAGAAATTGAAAATATATGCTAGTGGAACTAAGGAATTAATAATGAACTTACATCCTTGGAGGCCAATGACACCAACTGTACACAAAGTATTAGCTCATGGGAAAGAAATAATACAAAATAACATCCTGCCCTTGGGAGAACTGACTGAAGAAGTACAAGAAGCTATAAACAGAGATGTCAAACACTTTAGACTTTTTAATACAAGAATATGTAGCAAAGAAGCCCAAAATTCCGATTTAATGGAATATTTATTGATATCATCAGATCCAGTAATATACTCCATAAGAAAAAAGTGGTTACCAAAAATAAGTCTTGAAATAGAAAATGGTGATTCCGAAGCAATGGATATAAAACATCTTTTATCTTTTGATATTTCTGATTGTTTTGTAGAAAATAACTAGTAAAAAAGCAGACAATTGTTATGTAATTTTAAGCCTATTATAAAACAAATAAAAAATACTCATTAAAAAAAATTTAGTTATATTTGTTATTTAATAATGAAAATATCTTAGGCATTGGCTTTTTACCTGTTTTTTTTTTGTATAAAATCAGCATCAGAGTTTCGGGCAATTTTATGATCAGTTGAAACTCATTAGGTAAATATTTCATACACCATTAACTTATAATTATACCTTCTTTGAAAAGATATATAAAATTATTTGCAACCCTTTACCAAAAAACAATAAAAAAATATTTCATTCACTATGTAAATGACCATTTATATGAACAAATAGAGAAATAGCTAAATTTTTGCCTGTGGAGTGTGGTTTGGGGTCATTATTTCAGCAGGTTGCAATATATTTGATAGACATGTTATATATCGTTGAATAGATAAATATGTCTTCTTTAACAATGTATATAATAATAAGTAAAATTCAAAAATTTTGGGAACAATTTACCAAAAAAACCAAAACAAACGAAAAACCATAGTTTTTCTATATTTTTTTCTGAAATTTGAATATAAATATCTCAAAAACTATTACTGTTATCAAAATCATTTTTTTAACTGTTTTAGATAATTTAAATGCCGTTCTGAATCAATAAACAAAATATAAAAATAGCTAACCTTTATATGTTTTTTATGTTAACAAAAAAAATTCGTATGAAAATTTGACTTTTTTCACCCTTTAAGCCCTCCTGACCACGTTTATGTAACGGCGGTGAATTTTATTACGGCAAATAAATAAAAATATTTGGAGCTTTAATACTGCGGTAAAATATTTGCAGAAATCGAGGGGATATTTTTGTATTAACTTTTAAAACTTAGTTTTTTTTTAAAAAAATTGCCCATTTCGTCCAATGCTGGACGTAGGGTGCATGTCCAAAAATATTAGAAATTTCGCTTACAACCATTCTTGAAGCATATTCTTTTAAAATGTGTAGAAAAATATATACATGTTTTACCAAGGTTGTGAGAAAAAAGTGAAAGAATGAAGGGTATTTTTTTTGCAAAAATTTGCAATTTTTAGAACCTAATTCAAAAAGTCAAATTTAAGATTTTGTGCTCACTAAACGGTTTGAAATAATTCAAAAAATACTTCAACGTGTTTTTTTAAAAAGTACTGGCTATCCCCGCATATTTTTAGATTTTTTTTATATCTATTTTAGTAAACATGTTATTTGCGAAAAACCAAGAAAGAATTTGGTGAAAAGTTCAAATGTTGATTTTTAAAATCAAATATTTTTTAAACCATAAGCTATAACTAGATAGCATGCGCATGTTTTTTGTTAACAATTTAATAGTTATTGGAAAAATTTAAAAAACGTAAAAATCACTTCATATTTATAAAAGTTACAAGCTTTGAAAGCATTTTCCACCTCGAGGTGGTCGACTTTGGCACCCTTTAGCTCACCCTGTGTTACAACAGGGTATCTCAAAAATTAATATTTTGAAAGCCTGTATCTTTGACTACAATCGCCTAGAATATACTATTCCAATCCAATCAATAGTTTAGAAGTTCCAGACTTATTACCACTTTTTTTTTGGTTTTGAACCACTGTGGGGCGGTGTTTGTATTTACCTCAATAATATGTTCAAAGGGGAAGAAATTTCAATAATATCTCAACTACAAGTAGTTGCTATAAAAATTAATTTTCCAATTAAATTTATTATATGCTCCATATATCTTCCCGGGTCAGCAGACATCTCCAAAAATGATCTCAATAGTCTTACCTCACAATTTGACCTACCCTACCTTCTAATAGGAAATTTCAATTCTCATAATTCACTCTGGGGATCCAGTAGAACAGACACAAGAGGAAATATAGTAGAGGCGTTTATAGATGATAATAATCTTTATATTTTAAATAATATAAATAGTGCTACACATTTTAGCTTTGCATATAAAACTTTCAGTAACATAGATCTATGTCTTACATCACCAAACATCCAGCATCATTTTGAATGGAATATTATAAATGCATCTCTCGAAGTAATACCACTTAGACAAGCAAATTGTAACAGAAAATAAGTTCCTTGGTGGAATGAAAATACAAAAATATTAATAAAAGAAAGACGGAAATGTTTAAAACAATTTAGGAGAAATCAAAGCTCTGAAAATTTAGAAAAATTCCTGAAAGCTAAATCTCAAGCTCGTAGAGCTATCAGAGAAAGTAAAAGAAAATCATGGATAGAATTTTGTAGCTCCATAAATTTACGAACTTCGTCCTTCGAAGTCTTCAAAAAAATTAAATCCCTTAATGGATCCCCAAATTTTCACCAAATCAATGCATTATATAACAATTATACTATTTTAAAAGAATCTATTGATATTGCAAATTGCTTAGCACTTGAATTTGCAAAAATTCTTCTTCTATAAACTACTCCACGATATGCTTCAACCACTAATTTTTCTATTGACTTAAATAATTACAACGAAATTTATAACAACAAGCTTACATTAGCTGAGTTTAAGTGAGCCCTTAAGTCATGCCATGGTACATCGCCGGGACCAAACAATATAAGAACGAGATGTTAAAAATTTTAGACTCAGTAGCAACAAAATACATTTTAGATTTATATAACGTGATTTGGACAAATCAAGTATTTCCAAATAACTGGAGAAAAGCCATAGTAATACCAACTTTAAAACCAGGCAAAGATAGTACAAATAAAAACAATTACCGACCAATTTCACTCACAAACTGTTTTGTAAACTCTTAGAGAGAATAATTAACAAAAGGTAAGTTTATTATTTGGAAAAAATAACGTCTTAAATATTAACCAATCTGGTTTTTGAAAAAACATAGGTACAATCGACAACTTGGCAATATTGCATTCCGAAATTATGGAAAGTTTTGCTGTCAAAAAAGATTTAATTGCAGTATTTTTTGATATTCGGAAGGCTTATGACTGTGTCTGGAAACAATTAATTTTTAAAAACCTTAATTTAAATGGAATTTGTGGAAATATGGCTGCATTCATTTCAAATTTTTTACATGAAAGAAAATTGTGTTGTATGATTGGAAATACACCATCAAGCTATTATTCACTCGAAAATGGTGTACCTCAGGGATCAGTGCTCAGTGTTACACTTTTTCTCCTAGCTATAAATGATATTTTAAACAATTGTTGTAAAGACGTAAAAGCCTTGTTATATGCTGGCGATCTTGTTATTTATTGTTCTGGTAAAAAGGTGTCAGCTATACTTAATAAACTTCAAAAAACTATTAATAACCTTGAAACTTGGAATAACACAAGTGGATTCCAATTTAATGAAGAAAAAACAGTAGCAATTAGATTCTCAAGACGCTACAAAACACCAACAAACATAACTAATCTAAACCTGTATGGAAAAAATATAAAATTTGAAGATGACTATAAATTCTTAGGAGTAACTTTTGACAAAAAACTTACATATAAGAAACACATTCAAAATATCAAAGCAAAGGCTAACTCTAAACTTAATATTATTAAAATGCTAAGATGCTCCCAATACGGTTGAGGTCCGCAATCCCTTCTAAAAATATTACGCTCAATTGTACTCCCAACTATAGACAATGCATCAATAATATAGTTATATGCAAATCAAAGAGACTTAATGACTTTGGAACCTATTTTAAATACAGGCATAAGACTCTCTATAGGAGCTTTTAAAACAAGCCCGGTTAAAATATGCAAGTAATATCGTCATGTTCACCTCTTTATCCAAGAAGACTAAAATATCTACTTAGATATATTAATTAATACCACATATCACAATCATAGCTTCTTTTTACTGATGGTTCTGTCATTAACGAAAAAGCTGGGTTCGCAGTCTTTAGCGACCATCTAGTAATAAAAAAACTTATTTACAATTTTTCTTCAATATATACCAGTGAGCTACTAGCAATCAAAACCTGTGTTGAAAACCTTGAAAATATCGATCAAAAAACCCTTATTATTTCAGATAGTAAGAGTGCATTAGAAGGTCTAAATGATCCATTTAATAAGAACATAATCGTTCAACAAATAAGAACATTAATCACATTACTATTTAATAAAAAAATAAAGTTTCTATGGATTCCGAGCCATTTAAACATAAATGGAAATGAAAAAGTAGACTAATTTGCAAAAATTCTTTAAATGACCCAATGTCTACAGAATTTAAATATCAATTCTCAGACTATAGACAATCAATTAACAAATATGTTTTTGACCTCTGGAATGATTCTTGGCACAATAATAATGAAACAAAATTGTATAAAGTACAAAAGAATGTACATCCTAAGTTTACAACACAAAATTTACATAAAGCTGATTTTATTAAACTTACTAGGCTTAAAATTGGCCACTGCTTATTTTTCCATAAACATATTATTGAGAAAAGTCCGTCTCCTATTTGTATATGCGGTCAACCGCTAAATGTATATCATATATTTAACGAGTGTAGATTTCTTTCGGAAAAACGATTAAAATATGGAATACATTATATAGAAACCCTTGCAAATGAAGATGTTTATAACAATGTTAAAAATTCTTAATTGAAATAGATATTTATAATTCGATTTAAATCTGGAAATAAATATATTATATAAATATGATATAAGTACTTAATAATGTATGGCCTATATAACCTTTTTGTGTTGGGGCCTTTCAAATCCTAAATAAATAAATACATTATTATAAATGTATATAGTATATATTAAATATTAAAATTCACGAATAATTTTTAAGAAGAAAAAGTGGAATACTTATACTATTTATATATAACTTAAAGAGAAATTGTAAAGAAACATATCATCTGAATAAATTGAATTGAATTGAATTATAAAGTTCGGTACATTTTGGATTTATTAATCTGGAACCCCACCATGGATGTTTGACATTGAAGTCCCCACCAACAAGAAATCGTACACCAAGTGTGAATATCGAGGAGGAAAATAAATTGAAAACACAACTAACTCTCCATCGTGACTTTTAACTTTAACCCAGGTTGCCTGAAGATATTTTTCCTGTAAACCATTTAGAATATCCTATGTTGCTTTTAATATGATCTAAATTCTTTTGATTTGATCAAAAAATTTCAATTTCTCTGATTTGGTTGGTAATGCCACTAGCATTCCATAATGCTAAATATAAATTTAAGGGCATAGTTTTGTCATTGTTAATTGCATCATACTCAAAAATTCGTTAATTCATTTTTTTTTTTTAATAAATGTGTCAAGGGTTTAAAACATATTTTGGTCTTGTTGTACATTATTGTTTCTCAATGTTTGATCATGTGAAAACTGATTTTCCTCGAATTGATTGTTGGGCGAATTGTTATTGTTAAAAACAGTAAAATTTTCTGAGTTAAATTGATATTTTGCTTCGCGAATAATAATATTTTGTCTACGGTGTTCATATTTCTTTTAACTTTACATCCTTTATAGTTCGCGGTATGTTGTTGCAGGCAATTAACAGATTGGGGGTGTGAATTTTCCGGTTTTAGACAAATTTGAGTGGGATTCAGTCCACATTTAACATAGTTAAACAATTCTCTGCAATATGTTTTGGAGTGACCAAATTGTTGGCATCTATAACATTATAGGGTATAATATCGTATTTTAAAAGGCAGCTCAATTTTTACAATAACATTAAAGAGGTATTTTACTTCATATATTATGTTATTGTTTTGATTTGGTTCTACATCAAGGAAAAACATTGACATGGGTTGTTATGTTACTCTACTTTGTATATTCATTACATATCGTATTTGATGAACCAAACTTTGAATTTCATCTTTAATGAAAAATGCAAATTTTTTACAATTACCGTTTTTTGTTTTAGCTGATACGTGTGAAAGTTAATTTTTTTTTGTGGTCCAGATATTGGATTAGAACTACATATGATTTTATGTCTTTAATAATCAGTCTTATCTGACCGACTCTCGTGGATTTGTATGAAAATTCAGTAGAACCTACTAATTTCAAAGTATTATTTACCATTAGTCTAATATCAGTCATATTTGGAATAATTATTGGAGGCGGTGTAGCTGCAGGATCATCATCATCATCATCATTATTATTTTTGTCTATATCAAGTGCAGAGAACGTGATGTTGCTGGTGTTTTTTAAATTGTTGTTTTTGCTGTTACTTGGTAAATTGTTACTGAAATACTTGAAGAATTTGTATATTTTAATGTTTTGCTTCTTTGTTTTGTTAATTCTGGTGATTGACTAAGTCGTCGTTTTATTGTATTTCTGTTTGCCAGATAGCATCATCATCATCAACATCACTTTTACTATCTATTCTGCTATACAAGCAGTGGATTAGTAAAGATCACTGTTTGCGTCGTAGCACTAAATATACAAAAATAATTTTTAGATGTAATTAGAGAAG
Source organism: Cordilura impudica (assembly GCA_963682025.1). NCBI lineage: Eukaryota > Metazoa > Arthropoda > Insecta > Diptera > Scathophagidae > Cordilura > Cordilura impudica. The sequence continues at coordinate 227,396,416 of OY821517.1, forward strand.
AAAATCTCTTTTTTATTTTATTGAGATATATTACCAAATGGTGTTTCTAGCGTAGAACGAATTGTACGAAGGTACCAAAAACGATTGATCATATAAGTTAAAAAATAAAAGAGAGAAGGTAGCGAACAATATATAAGTACCGTTAACGGTTTTACTAGTTAAAATCTATTGTGAATATTGAATACAATGGGATGTATGTACGTTTGTGTGGCTGGAGCTGGAGTATCAGACCTGGAGTTGCAAAACAATTAGCTGAGATGGGAACAAATCAATGTATGACTTGTCTCTCAGCAATAATTAAAATATCCCAAATTCACCATGAAATTCGTTGGTAAATAAAGAGTTAAATGCGAAATAAAAACAAATTTTTGACAATTTCCCTTTTTTTTTAATATTATTACACAGTGCATTTTATTAATCCGTTCATACACTTGTGCTCTTAATAAAGAGAAGTACATGCGAAATAATAAGTTTACAATTTCCCCTTACATATTTTTACACAGTCCATTTTATTAATCCGTTCATACACTTGTGCTCTTAATAAAGAGAAGTACATGCGAAATAGTAAGTTTACAATTTCCCCTTACATATTTTACACAGTGCATTTTATACACTTGTGCTCTTAATAACATACTACTAATACACCTACACACTAATCCATTCCAATATTTCTCCTTCATGTACTTTACTCTAATTGATATTTTCTCCTTCACTTGCCTTTACAAGAAAAAGCTAAATTAGTTGTCTCTTAATGGTGCGTTCATTCCATACTAGAGTTCGACCGATTAATCGGCTTCGGCTTCGGCCTTCGGCCAAAAGTTGGTAATCGGCCAGCATTCGGCCTATGGCAAAAATCGTCCGATTAGCCGAAGCCGAATATTTTGCATTCCAAGCTTGAAAAATAAAATTATTTTTGGTCGTTGCTCGCCGACAGTTTCTATTGTGTTTAACGTTTTGAAAGGGTTGCTTTGAAATACAACCCTGTTGCTTTCTATTTTCTTTTACTTGGACGTTCTTGTGAGTGATCATATGAAAAAGCAATCTAGAAATTGCAAAATAGCCACCAGATATTTGCTCTTCAATTTGGAAAAAAAATTATAACAAGGTGGGTAATGTTTTTCTAATCAATATTTATACCCTATACCACTATGTGGTTTGGGTATAATGACTTTGTGCTGCTGTTTGTAACAACCAAAAATATTTGACCTACACCCATATTTAATTATACATCCATTAATTAGTAGTCCAAAAATGATCCCTATTGGACAACTCTTAGCCATAGGCCCCATATAGAGCTGCTTCCCGATCTTCACTTAAATCTATCAAAAAACAAAAATATTCCACTGATTCTTCTAAAATTTTGTTCGTATATATTTTTGCAAAATACAAGAGACTTTACCAAACATGGTGAGGATCGGTCCATTTTTGGGCCTAGTCCCCATATAGATATAGCATCCGATATGAACTTTTTCATCTCTGCAGCCGAAAAAATTAATAAAAATCCCACTCAAATTTGGTTTATGCTTATTTTCTATATCCAGTTAGTTGGGTCTATGAGATAGTGTCTCTAAACGCATGGTATAGGGTATCGTTTAGTCGGTCTAGACCGACTATAATTTTCTTACTTGTTTTATATTAACATATTTAAACCATTTTAGAATGGCCATAGTTAATTCTATTTGGACCTTTTTTGAGCGAAGTGAAGACAAGGCTAAGTGTAAGACTTGTAGCAAACTTTTATCTCTTGGAAGCAAAATACCAGAGAAGCAACCGTGGTCAACATAAAGAATCACTTAAAGACAAAACATATTGATGAATGGACTAGTTTCCAAATTTTGAGTGAAAAGAAGAAAATATGTTACCTTTTAATATTGTGAACGGAGCAGCATTTCAAAAATTAAACCTTAATGACCCCAAAGCAAAAAGCCAATATAATATAAAATCGGAAAAATTCTTTATACTACATTCTCACTGCAGCTAAATCCGCATTAGCTTTATTTTTTAATCTCCACCGTTCTCACTACAATTTGTAGCTTTAGTTTGACAGTTGCTGCACAGCTGTTCGAACGAATTGTTTATTTACATTTTAATAGTTTTTGTTTTGGAGAAAACAAATTTTGCGAAAAAAAAGTTAAAAGTGAAATAAAATGCAAAATTTAAATTATATTATGAAAATCATTTCCATAATGGATATTACGAAGAAAATGCAACAAATAAATAATTTTTTAATAAAACAATTCTTTGCTATACTCACTTGCTGCTTTTGTTTATGAATTTTTGTTTTGTTTTGTTGTAAATGAAAATTCACAGTCGTAAAATGATGCAAATTTTCTGCTGCAGCGTTGTAAATTTGTTCATTTTGCGGCGAATTGCACAATACATCCCTGATTTCTGTTGGATTTATTCTCGATTTAGCTAAAGCGAGGGTTTTATTTTGACAGTATTTATATACCCAAAAATTGACCAGCTTTAATTAAATCCACTATAAAGCGAGTCAAATGCGGATTTAGCTGCAGTGAGAACATAGTATTAGAGGCCTTATGTTAGAAACTTATGAAAGAGTTAAACAAAAAATTATGCTGAAAATGTCTAAAGCTGAATGGATTAGTTTTACGACAGATATTTGGTCAAGCCGGGGAAAGACTTGTTCACTACTAAGTTTTACTGCGCACTTCATATCAGATGGTAAAAAGGAAAAAGTTATCCTTGGAGCGGTAGATTTAAGTCAAAACCATACAGGTAAGACGCTTATTATAAATATACATACTTATATAAGATGGTTTAGTAATTTACACTTATTTTTAGCGGCATATATACTTGAAAAGCTTTGTGAAATAATGAAAGATTTTGATATTAAAGACCGCATTCATCTTGGCGTGTGTGATAATGCGGGAAATATGGGTGCAGCTATGCGGCTTGGTGATATCCAATTTTTTGGATGTGTTTCGCATACTCTGCAACTGGTCATTCACGACGCCATCAAAAGAAGCATTCCGATTAAAAATCTAACTGAAAAGTACCGTAAAATAGTTTCACATTTTAAAAAATCAGAAAAAGCATCGCGAATATTGAAAAACATGCAAAAAAAAATGCGGCGTGGTTCAGCATACATTATTACAGGACATCAACACATGATGGAACAGCACATATATAATGATGGAGAGGCTGCTAGAACAACGCACAGCCTTAAATCTTTATGCTGCAGAAAATTCAGGAATATCAATATTATTGTCTGAAGAGTGGGATTATATTACAGATTTGATAGCATTGCTGGAAAGCTTCTACGAGGCTACTTTAAATTTGTCTTCGGACCAATCTTGTGCTTCTGTGATAATACCTTTAGTACACTTACTAAAATCTAAATTGGAAAATTCAGCAACAACACTTAAAGTATTTAAGGATGATTTAAAAGATTCTTTAGAACATAGATTCAACTATCTGTCAAGTGAAACTAATTTGATTATTGCCACGCTTCTTGACCCAATATTTAAAAACAAATATTTAAGTGACCACCAGGTAAAGTGTAACATGCACAATTAACTTTTAGATATAATTTATCTAATAATATATATCTTATATTTAAGGTTCAAATATCTATTGCTAAATTGAAGAATAGTTTTACAACAGATGATGCTGACTGCAATAGTAATTGTTTCAGTCCAACTCAAAAAGAAAGGACTAAAAATATGAAAACACAATCATCTGTCTGGGAAAGAGAAAAAAAAGCAAGTCGGCTTTTGACAAAGAGATGGAAGCTTACCTGCAAGAGCCACTTATGTTGTGCAATTGCAACATACATGGATATTGGAAGTCGTCACCTTTTCATATTTTGAAAACAGCAGCAGTTAAGTTTTTAAGTGCTCCACCTAGTAGTGTTGCCAGTGAGCAGCTCTTTAGTGCCGCTGGTAGGCTCTATTCAGAAAGAAGGTCGCGTTTATATGGAGTAAATGCCGAAAAAATGTTGTTCTGCCACTTTAATATCAAAGTCTTAAAGTTTGATTATTGAATTTAAATATTTTTAGTACTTTTTATTTTTATAGTCTTGGAGACTCTTTTTGTTTGTTAATGAATTGTTTTGTTTTTATTTTTCTTGTATTGTATCCAATAGATATTACAGCTATTTCAGTGATCTCAAAAAAGCAAAGTTTTTTCTTAATTCATATAAAACGTAAGTATCATTTTTTAAATTTAAAACATTCGGCTTCGGCTTCGGTTTTGGCCGAAGTTTAGGATTTTAGCTGAAGTTCGGCTTCGGCTTCGGCCAAATAAAACGCCTTCGGTCGAACTCTATTCCATACACTCTTAAATTAAATTTAGAAAAGCTTTTCGTAAAATTGTATGTATAAGCTTTTGTTATTCCAGCAAACAATTTTATGATAAAACGGATATTAATGTTTCATTGATTAGTTTTTTTTTTTGTCTAATATTCATATTTTTATAGGACATTTAATTGTTTTAAAGAAAATATTCAAACTGGTAATATTTACGTTAATTGTAAATATTTCAGCACAACGTAGACCTTTTTACTAAGGCTTTAGTTGTGATTTAAAATTTTGTTCAAATATTCAAAAGGTTCGTTCCGACAAAAAAATATATTATATTTATTGAATATTTAGCTATTCATCCAACGTGTCCTGGGGTTCGAGTACCATTCTATAACGAATATTTTCAACAAATTTTGTTTTTTTATTCATGAACCTCAAACTTATCCAACGAAAGCCTAATCAAATATATATATTATTGTTGTAAATTCGTTAGATGAAATAAGAATTTCATTTGATTTAAAGTTTACATTCTGTCGATTTACTGGCAAAACGTTTAGAGTGTAAATAACGACACACACATTTGCTTCTCCTCTTTACTTTTTTCCAATTGATCTCATAGCGACAGCAACTCTTTCAAATCATCCCAAAACAAAATTTTATCTTCTATTGTTATTGAACATTGATGTTTAGGTTGTGTTTATTTCTTAAGCCAAAGTATCTAGATAGTTCAAAGTTGCAGTTTTTTATATTATTTGCCTTTGAACAATTTCGTATTCAAACCAAATTTATATTTTCATATATAATCGTTTATATTATTTGTGTTTGAACAATTTCGTATTTAAAGTTGAAATTTTTTTCCAAATATAATCGTTTATATTATTTTGCTTTGAACAATTTCGTGTTCAAATGTGAAATTTTTTTTCCAATATAAGCGTTCATATTATTTTGCTCTTGAGCAATTTCGTATTGTTTGTAATTTACTAAACGGTAATATTCGCGAATATTTCTATTGGTGTCAAATCTTCAAAGTTCATTTAATATTCAGTTCGCCTTCTAAGTTCTGATCCAAATACAATTTTTGTCAACTTCAAATAGCAATAAAAAATATTGCTATTATTTTTTTTAAACAATTTTCGCTTGGTTTTGGAAGAGATTAGTGGAATAAGATTCGGCTTGATTGGACTTTAAAGTTCCCTTGATTTTTTTGGGAATAGTTCATCATTTATACACAAAGTACTTCTTATCCTTTTCATTCGAATAAAGTTGCAGCGGTTCCGTTATATCAGTTTTTTCCAGTTTATAGTTAAATTACTATTTCAAAATGTCTCTAGGAAACTTCATTCGTTTAGCTGATAGTTTAGTTGAGTTCGATTCAGACCTAAATGACAATCAATTTCCTGTCACATCTCTTCATGCAATTGAGTTGCACAGATGCGAGCTAAAGTCAACGTGGTCTCGAATCAAAACTACATACGAGCAGCTACTTTCTGATATGGAAAGTGAAGGTAGTGTTGCCAAGAAAAGGGATAAAGAGACTTTTAATTTAGAGTCGGTTAAAGTCAAGTACAGGAGCACTTACATCACCTATTGTAACTGTTTAGCAAGTTTGTCCGAATTGTATGAGATGCGTCAATCTGAGTCTGTTCCAACCGTCCTCCAAGTTAATCAATCTGTTCCAAACGAATCTGAGATAGATTCTCCTAGCGGGTCCGGCGCTTACAATTTTCCTCTCCCTCCTTGTGACATTGAGGTCTTTAGTGGAGATTACTTGTGTTGGCCAACTTTCCCTGATCTGTTCACAGCTCTCTACATAAAAAATTCAAGGTTGAGTCAAATAGAAAGATTACTGCATTTAATAAAGAAAACAAAGGGAGAAGCGCAGGACATAGTCAAAAAGAGTCCCTTGACAAATCAAGGCTTAGAGTTAGCATGGACTACTCTTTGCGCTCGATATGAAAATCGTAGAGTCCTTATTAATATGCAGTTTCGAATATTGTTCAATCTTCAGTCCATTAATACAGAGTCTGGAAATGCGCTAAAGCAGCTTCAGCGGGATATCAACGCCTGCATTTCCACTCTTCAATTGTATGAAATTGTTGTTCAGAGCTAGGATCCTATTTTCGTCTTTCTATGCACTAATCGTCTTCCTCATCTCACTCTTAGTCTTTGGGAACAAGGGCTGAGTGATAAGACCTCTATTCCAATATGGGCTGCTCTAGACAAGTTTTTAACTGATCGATATCGGACTTTAGAATCAGTTTCCGAAAACCGTAGTTCATCTCAGACAAAATCCACAGATTCGAAGTCTAAGAGTAGTCATAGTTCAAATAACGTTAGCGCTTTTCAAGCAAATGTTTTAGTTCCTAAATGTCCATTATATCCAACGAATCACATACAATTCAAAAGTGCTCTCATTTTTTGAAAATGAATCAAAATCAGAGATTTTCCGAAATAAAAAAGCAAAGCTTGTGTTTTATTAATTTTCCAAAAGCCATGGTGTAAAAAATTGTAATAGTAAACATAATTGCTATCGTTGTAATAAACGCCATAATACATTGCTCCATATAGATTCTGAAAACCTGAACACTAGCTGGCGGTGTTTCTCTTCTTCCAAAATACGTACGCAATTTTCGCACACATTCTGCAACATTACCATGATTTTCAAAGTAATGTCGCAATATTTCCCAGCGCTGCTCAAGCGCATACACAACCATATTCGTTCAGCGGAAGGATAAAACTAATTATCTGTCAAATCAGATATGAGCTAGGTGTTACCATTCACGAAATAAGCACTAATTGAAAATAAAAACGTTAGATGGCGGACCCTTTAGATTCTGAACACCTGAACACTAGTCCTCCTTCCCAGACCCCTAATTCGAAATCCAATTCAAAATTGAATCCACATACAGCTCCATTTTCTTCTAAGTCAAACTCCTCTAAGATACAGTCCACTCATAGTAAAGAAACTGGAGTTGTTCAAACTTGTTTTGCTTCCAACGCTAGGGGTGTTCTGTTAGGTACTGCTATAGTTGATATCTGCCACCGAGATGTGGGATATCAAGCGCGCGCTTTGATTGATTCGGAGTCTGAAGGAACTTTTATTTCTGATCGTTTATTCAATCTTCTCAGATTGCCATATAAGCGTACAAATGCGAAGATTTCCGGGCTAAATAATACGGTCCCAGCCGCTGTTTAAAGGCGAATATGATGGAGTTATTCAAGAATATGGTCATTTGGATCATATGTTTAAAGTTTCAGCTCCCACATTTTCCACTACTCCTCAGCATTATTATTTGCCTCACCACGCGGTTATTAAACCTGAAAGCACAACTACGAAAGTTCGAGTAGTTTTTAATGCTTCATCGCGGTCCTCCAATGGGTTAAGTCTGAATGATATACTTCATATAGGTCCGGATTTACAGACTGATTTAACTCTTCTTATTTTAAAGTTGCGTTTTTTCCGATACGTGTTCAACGCTTACATACAAAAGATGTATCGGCAGATATTAGTTGATCCAGAACACACTCCGTTTCAGAGAATTTTATTCCGACAAGACCCAAGTGCTTTTATCCAGGACTTTGAACTGAAAACAGTTACGTTCGGGGTCAATTGTGGCCCATATGTCGCTATTCGAACGATTATCCAACTAGCTGATGATGTCCGATCCATATATCCACTTGCCAGCAATATTCTCCGTGATTCTATGTAAGCGGATGATGTGTTAGCTCGAGCTCAATCCATTCAAGATGCTTTGGAAGCCAAAAATCAGCTTATTCGAGCTTTAGGCTCAGCCGGATTTTCACCACGGAAGTGGACAGCGAACTCCGAGGTTGTCCTAGCAGATATACCCTCTGAGCACTTACTGAATGAAGATTTTTGGATTTCGAGCACAGCAGTTCAGCAAAAACACTTGGCATCCGGTGGAACGCAAGTATGGATTCCTTCTATTTTGCAGCAAACCAATTTCCGGAATCATCGTCCTATACAAAACGCGAAGTTTTATCTCAAATTGCGCGACTATTTGATCCTGCTGGCTGGTTGTCGCCGTGCGTTGTTCTAGCGAAGATATTAATGCAACAAATATGGATTGAACGTACCGACTGGGATGATATCCTCTATTCCAAGTCTCTTTCGCAGTGGAAAACTTTCCAATCGAATTATTCATATATTAATGATATCCGCATTCCTCGATGGATCGATTTCACTAAAACTGCTAACATCCAATTCCACGGATTCTGCGATTCATCCGAAAAAGCCTACGCAGCAGTCCTATATATTCGAATAGTGAACGGTAGTTCTATAAAAACCCACTTGGTGTCTTCTAAAACAAAAGTAGCTCCAGTAAAAACTTTGTCCATTCCAAGATTAGAGCTTTGTGGTGCTGTCCTTCTTGCAGAAATGATTGATACTCTTCTTCCCCGATTAGAGGTAGAAAAATATTAAATTTTTTGTTGGACTGACTCCACCATTGTCCTTTCGTGGCTAGCTAAACCCCCATGTTCATGGTTTCCCTTTGTCGCAAATAGGGTTTCCAAAACTATCCAAATAATTGATCCAAGACACCGGGACCATGTTTCTTCCGAAAATAATCCGGCGGATTTGGCAAGTCGAGGGCTTTTTCCGCAAGACATTATAGATAATGAGCTTCGGTGGTATGGACCAAAATGGCTTAAAGGGAATAGTTTTTTTATTCCAAATTCCGAGCCTCGTATTATAGAAGAAACATTTTTGGAAAGGAAAACTGTTAAAGCTAACTTTGTTTACTTTAAAAAATTTGATGACTTACTGGAACGATTTTAATCCTTTTCAAGGGCAATGCGAGTAATCGCTTATGTATACAAGTTTTTCTTCTACACACATCAGAGATAACAGTGGTTCGTGATCGACAAATGCGGAAAATCGATCTTACCAGTACGAAAGTTAAGTTGACAAGAAGGAGATGGTTTTCTATGTTGAAGCGGAAATATGTATGTATGACATTTCTATTAGTTTGAGATTTATTTTAGGCATTTATGTTAGACAAAGATAGAAAGTAATTGCGATAACTTTCTTCTGCGATAAATTATGCAGTATTTTCAGTATTTCTTTTCAACGATGTATAAAGAAAGTTTCATAGATTTTAACCCAGAATAAACCCAAAAATGGCTAATTGACTCAAAGGCGGAAAAGTAAAAAAGAAAATATTAAATTGTGCTTAAACATTGCCGGCCACTTTGCAACATCAAGTTATGTTGCAACAATAATACTTTAAAAAATAACTTAAATATCTTAAAATAAGGCATAATTCAGTTTAAAAATGTGAGCTTGAATTCAATTTATTTATGAATTTTTTTAAAGCTAAGTTGGCCAGTAGGGACCTCGAAGTAACAATTTTCAACAGGCCAGTAGGGACCGCAATGGACAATTGATTATAAATTAAGTATGAGCCAGTAGGGACTCTACAATTTTAGCCAGTAAGGACTCTACATATGAGCCGGTAAGGGCTCTATAATGGGTATGGGCTGGATATGACCCACCCAAATATTGTGGATTTGCCATAGGAAGTCCCGGGCTCGCCTGTATCTGATTTTTCATTGCCTGTGGATTGACTTCTAGACCTAAAACTACTGCGACCCGCCTGGAATGATTTAAAGTAGGAACCCAACGAAATGTTCCCTTATCGCAACGATTCACAAATATAGCTTGCACTACAGCATGAGTCGAGAACCGCGCATACATTGGTAAGGAACGGGCTTCAGAAGCCGAACACGATGGACGACACTCGCCTTTTAATATACCGGAACAAATGACGGAAACGCAAGGGGTGACGTCTTTCGCAGAGCATATATAGTGGTGACGATGGCGATTTAATCGGAGCCAAGCCACAACCGGAGATGATACAACTGTCTGAGAAACGACAGTCTTATTAGCAAGTGAAACTTCCAATGGAGGATTCACCACAGGATAGGTTATCAAAGTTGGTATCACTGCTGGACTAGGAACGACTGCAGGAGTAGTTACTGGCTCCGAAATCCCCATAGCATCATAATCCAGCAGAGCATCGTTTAAAATGTTTTGGAGAGCTTCTATATTTCTATGAAACAATAAATTTTTTAAGAAAATATCGAAGAAAAAGTGTAAATTATTTGGTCAAAATGACCAGTTTAGTTATTGGTCGTTTAACAACCCCATTAGAAGTACGAATATCCCTTACGGGCAATTACTTCCCTGATAATCTTTTATGACCCGATCTAAATGCCACGAAGTCGGATGTAGATTTTCATGCTTGATAACTCGTTTTCCTGTAGATCGCGTTCCAGATAGTTTCATTTATAGCGCTTAGTTAACGTCATTAAATATTCTTCTTTCCATCGGCGACAAAAAAGTTGCGACAACGCTTTTCGGGATCGATTAGCAAGAGTTATCGGAGATTGATTAATTTCAGGCTTCGGAGGGAGCAAGTATTGGTGAACCTATCAAAAATGACGAGGGGTCCGAGCTACTGGTAGAAAAGCCCGTAAAACTTCTGATGTCAAAGATACCAGCAAAATCAACGCCCGTTGTCATAAATGGTCCATCAAGAGTGGTTCTCTCAGGAGGCAGAGCCGTTATAATTTGACGACAAGATACTTTACGATCAATAATACACCGTTTACAGTGACCAATGACTCCACGAATTTTCGACTTTCCAATATTCAATGCGAACTTTCAGCGTAAATGGAAATCAAAAGAACAAACTCGATTAACCATTGAGTAAAATAGCCCGAATAAGGTAAAATAATAGGATATTTCTCCATACATGAAAGGGATGGTGATTTAACCAAGCGACGATTCAATCTTATCACACCGTCTCTATCGAGAAAGGGATTCAACGAAATAAGGAAACTCTTTGAACTTAACAGTTTTTTGTTTAGAAGGCATTTTTGTTCAACTGATAGTGAAATTTTTGAGCCACAATGGCTAAATAAAATTTTGTTCTTCTGATGTCATAACCAGAAATGATTTTACCCACATTCAAACAACGATTTGACCTATGAGCTGGATGACTGTTGTAAAAGAATTTCAAAATGTACGAGATTATCTGAAGAGCTCGATCAAGACGGGAGTATGTATTCAAAATATCAACATATATATCCTCTCCCTTAATGTCCGTAAAGAAGGAAGCTTGAGTTTTGGCAACCCGAACCTCAATGTCAGTGTTAAGATAAGTCAGATCCGTTATATTCTAGTGCACTTTATCTTGACCCAGCCATTTTGGACCGTGTCACCAAAGCTCACTATTTTCCAGCTCAGTGGTAGAGGTACTACGACTACCTAAATGTGCAGGATTATCCTCAGAATGAACACGATATGATAATTATTGTTTCCTACATTTACCTAAATGCGGCATACTCTGTAAGCTGCAAATGTGGGCCAAGAACACTGCGTTTTTCTTAACCAAGGATGGACTATTGTCGAATCAGACCAACAATAAATTTGATCAATTTTAATATCAATTTCACTTAACACCGTCTTCAAAAATTCAGAGGCTAACAACGCCCCGCACAGTTCTAAGCGAGGTAGAGAAATTGATTTGATTGGAGCTACTTTGATTTTCGATGAAAGTAGGTGAGTATGAATTCCGCCGTTAGAGGTTTGAATTCGAATATAGATCACCCCCGCGTATGACTTTTGTGAGGCATCAGAAAAAACATAGACCTCAACAGAATTTCCTGGCGAACAATTAACCCATCTTGGAATACGAATAGTATTTACTTCAAGGTAAGAAGTTACATAGCTTTTCCATTCATCTTCCGTCGAAATTGGGAGCATATCATCCCAATTTATACTATCAAGCCAATTTTTTTCCATGATAATTTTTAGTACCCACAATGAGAGGACCTAACCAACCAACAGGATCAAACAATTTCGCAATAGTAGATAAGTATATCCAGATTGAAAACAATTGAGTGAGCCAATTGTTTGAACTTTATTGCAGATGGGTTTAGGGTTCCTTTGTTTAATCGGAGTTGGTATTTGCTCCTTGAAATCGATAGGGGAAGAAAGATTGGGATTTTCTTTGGGCTTTTATTTCATTGATTTATTTGTAATTCGGTATGGGTTAGCCAATTACATAAATCTCATGAAAAAAGTATGGTTGGGGTTTTTGAGAATAAAATTTGAGATATAAGAAGATTATTAATTTTGAGTTTAATTGAAAATTGCTTTCTATATTGATGCTCACCGTTGCTATGCCAAATTCAAAGTGACCTTACTTCTTAAACAGTAACTATTTAGGTTAGGTTAGGTTAGGTTGAAAAAGAGGAGCCATGTATATACATAGCTCATATCCGTTTTACCCGGATATACACTTAAGCCAGAAAGTCGGCTTGTTGTGCGCTCTACATCCTCGTGCTCATCCGTTAATCTACTCCTTATTTAACTTAGGAGTTCGGTCTCAATAGCAAATCTCCTGAGTGCTTTCCAGCGTATCCCCCTAAGAGCCGCTAGGCCTGGTATGATTTCGTTGGATAAATTTCTGACCCTTGTTCCGGCAAATGCAGGACAATAACAAAGGTAGTGTTCTAGGGTCTCGTCATCCTCTCCACAAGCTCTGCATGTGGCCGATTCTGCCCGTCCTATACGGTATAGATGAGCCCTCAGTTCAGAGTGTCCAGTGAGGATGCCAATAATCCTACTCAGTTCCTTTCTATTTAGACTAAGGATTTCCTTAGTCTTCGAAGTGTTTGGAGAGCCCCATAGTATCTTCGTAGCCTTACCCACGTCAGTTTCCTCCCAAATTGAAGTATGTGAATTAGTTGCCCACTCCGATAGTTTCAATTTGAGAGCCTGGAAGGGTATTGGGTTTTCCAAATTGACACCCTCCAGGAAAGAACCCTTCCTGGCCAGTTCATCTGCAATCTCGTTTCCCATTATACCACTGTGTCCTGGGATCCAAATGATTTCAAGTCTGCCTCTTGCAGTGAAGTTTGCAATTTCTTCCTTACATCTGAGGACAGTCCTTGATCTAGTTTTGTCCGAGGATATCGCCCTGATAGCCGCTAGACTGTCCGAAAATATTTTCACGTCTCCGGGGCTTGGGATTGCCCGTACGTCAATAGATCTTATGCATTCCGTTATCGCGACCACTTCGGCCTGAAAGACAGAGTTGTGGTCCGGAATGCGTAGGTGTATGCCATTGGAACGGTCCTCATCATAGAAACCTATACCAGTCCTACCATGCAGACTAGATCCGTCTGTGTAGTAGTGTGACCCTGGAAGGTTTCGTAGAAAATTTTCGTTCAACCAGCTTTCCCTGTCAGGTATCCTTATACTGCAAGGTATGTTTGTCGACACTTCCGCGATTCTATCACAGCTAAAATCCACTGTGTTGAATTCCGGTATCTGGTCCAATATTGTTTGGTGTCTGGTCATATGGTCGGTGATGTATTCCCCTGTTACTCTTAGTCGTAACATGGCCAGAGCTGCCTCATATTTAATTCTAATCTCGATCGGGTGTATAGATAGAATCGTCTCTAAAGCCCTCGTAGATGTAGTCCGTATTGCGCCGCTGATTCCTATGCAGCAGAGGCGTTGTATTTTTTGGAATGGTTTAATATAGCATTTCCTGTTCATTGATGTCCATGTGACTACGGATGCGTAGGTTAGAATTGGTCTAACGACGCTTGTGTAAAGCCAATGAGTCATCCTCGGGTTTAAACCCCATTTTGAACTTATAGCTCTTCTGCAAATGGCCCATATCCGATGAGCCTTCGCGACTTTGCTCTCAATATGAAGACCACTTTGGCCTCCTGCCATGCTCTGGGGGTATACGCAAGTTTTAGGCAAGCAGAGAATATGCCAGCCAGACTACTGCTAATCAAGTCCCCGCTCTCTTGTAATAGAGCAGGAAAGATTTCATCTGGGCCTGCTGCCTTAAAGGGGGCAAAGCTTTGTATTGCCCTAATTACCATATTTTCGGTTATTCTATCATTTCTTTCCTCTCGATATTGTTCCTCATTAGGCCCTTCATATTGTTCCCCTTCGGGTCCCGTCTGCTGTTCCACGTTGGTTCCAGTTCGTCGGGATACATTGGTACCAATTTCAGGTTCCCTATTCGGCCCATATTCTTCGGTAAGAAAGTGTGTTTCCATCAATATTCTTAAGGACTGTTCCATCGATTCCGCCCGAATCCCGTCCCTATCGACAAGAGTTTCAGGCTGCGAATGGGGTTTTGATAAGAATTTCTTGATTTTTGAGACGTCATTAACGCTATCAACCTGTTCACAGAAGTGTCTCCAGGAGTTGCGTTTGGCTATTCGAATCTTCTTGTTGTAATCCCTGAGCTTAACATGGTAGTCATCCCAGTATATTGCGTGTTTTTTACGACGAGCCCTATTGAAAAGTCTTCGGACGTCCTTCCCAAGATTTATCAGTTCCCCTGTTAGCAGGGTTTATCTCGGGGAGATCTCCTTTCCCGGAGTGGACAGCATTCCTTGAAGGACTCAATTAGGCTCCTCGTTATTTTGTCCACTTCCTCGTCAACCTCTTCGACATACCTTAAGTCTGTGCGAGGAGTAGTTAGACGGGCTTGTAGATTTCTTCTAAATTTAGGCCAATCAGTCTTAGCCTTATTCCTGAACTTGATGGGTTCAGGTGGTGGGTGTGTCAGTTTAAATAAAATGTATCGATGATCCGAGAAGGAATGTTCGCTAGAGACATGCCAATCTTGGATATCATCCCCTAAATTTTTCGAACAAATTGAAATATCAAGAACCTCTTCCCTTAATTTGTTAACAAAGGTTGCCGTGTTCCCAACATTAAGGGTAAAAAGGTCATTTTCGTTAAGGAATTCAAGTAAAGCATCCCCCCTTTGGTTACAGTTCGAACTTCCCCAAGCTATATGGTGAGAATTCGCATCGCACCCTATGAGAATTTCCTTACCTGTTATCCTGGCCGTTTTTACCATCTCTTCAAGTTCCGACGTCGGTGGAGGTGTCGGTGAGTCCGACGGGAGATAAACCGATGCTAAGAGCATTGGTTGGCTTCCGTGTTGCAGGACGGTGGCATCTGCGGTGGACAAGTCTGGGGAAAAGAGATAGTTTAGGTTTTTGTGACAA
The DNA here is from genome assembly GCA_963682025.1 of Cordilura impudica. Taxonomy (NCBI): domain Eukaryota; kingdom Metazoa; phylum Arthropoda; class Insecta; order Diptera; family Scathophagidae; genus Cordilura; species Cordilura impudica. Next base: position 227,411,760 of record OY821517.1, read on the forward strand.
ATAATACAAGTTCTCGGTCGAGTTCCTGTATGAGCATAGAAAATTTGGTAATTAGGATCATTTAGTCCAGTAACCTTGTCATTTACCGTCCAAGGTTCCTGTACTAGAACGACATGTAACTTACCTTTTTGTAGTTTTTCCATCAGAGTTTGAGTAGCCGTTTTGCTCCGATGGAGGTTGATCTGCATGAGCATGATCATTGTTCGGCTAAAAGTTTATCTTCTTGGGAGTTGGTTATTTCTAACTCTCCCTTTTTAGCTGAGGTGGATGGTGTTAGGACTGTGGAAGTCCCCTCACTATTGCCCGCCTTTGGTTCATCATTTGCCTTCTCCCAGCCAATGGTAGTCTTGCCTACTTTAAAGTAGACTGCGGCTGAGACGAAGAAGGCTTTACCCTTAGTGGTCTTTAGGCTGGCCATTGACTCCTGATCAATCCCCACAACGATAAGAGTGCCGTCTGGGCCCTCCTCTCTGTGGAAGATCTCCCATTTGTCAGTGGCTAGACCTTTATTTTGCTTTCCCAAGACCTTCACAACGTCTTCGCTAGCAAGTTTGCTGCCCCAACCTTTTATGAAGAAGGAGGCTTTGGTCAGGGATGGAATGTCCGCCTTTTTGACTAGGGATAGTTTGGCACCATCCCAAGGAGCTGGTATGCATTCCACCATTTTCTCCAGGGTTTGTACACATGCGTTGGATGCAAGTTGTAGCATTAGTACATCCATGGAGAACCTGCAGCTGTTAATTTGGATCTTCTGGTCATCGTTCTCGGCCTCTAGGGTGTATTCCAGGATCCTTTTATTGAATGCCTCTTCGAGAACTTGTCTCTGGGCTATAGGGATTTTGCCTGTGGGACTACTTGAATCGACAATGGCGTAGCAGAGTTCGTCCATTGCTGGTCTTTTCGCCATACTAGCATATGAAGTCGATTGTTCCTTGCCTGATGGTGCAATCTGTTTTCTCTTCATTGCTTGTCTTTCACCTTTGGAAGGGTTCTGCACTTGCAATGAGGGATTACATTTTGCATCACTTTTCCTAGTTGACGTTGGCCCAATAACCTCTCCTTTGGATTGAGTTCCCGTGATGGTACCTCTGATCTTCTGGTTGGGGTTATTGGTCAACTGTGTACTAGTTGGCATGGAGTTTCTCTTCTTCTTTTTAGCTTCTGCAATGTTCTGCTCCTCAGGAGAACGTATCCGCTTTCCCACTTCCGAGGATGCGGGTGTAGCAGATCCATTATCCTTTGGAGCATCTTGCTTCGCTTCAGCTTTTTGAGTTTTCTGGTTCATTTTGGCGATTTTTCGTCGTTGGGCCCCAGATAACCTTTTCTTATTGGTAGAGAGTTTAGCTATGCTTGCGCTTACTTCCTCTACCATTTTATTAATTTCTGAGTTTGCCTTTTCAGGCTGTGTGGCAATGATTGTATCATTGCCTTCATTTGAGGAGTTCGATTCGTCGGAATCCGAACCTGTCGTGTGAGGTTGAGGTCGCACAAGGCTCCCTCTCGGATCCGACTCCTCAATCTCCTTATTTTGGGTTTTTCTTGTAACATACCCATCTATGGAGGCCAAGTTACCAACCTCCGTAGTGGACTTGCAGTCAAGTGATCTCGACGACTGTGGGCCCGCTTGCTCACCACACTTAGCCGCCGGTACTGGGTTATTTAGGCCCTGCACCATAACTTTATTTATATGAGTAGACATATCATGGTTTAGTTTGTTTTCGGGAACCACCCCTATCCAGTTTTTGGTCCGCGGGGAGTGCATGACCCCCGAAAATCATCGTCCTCTTGTAGAAACAAACTTTTGTTATAAAGTAAATTTTTACCTGATTACGATGATCTTTAAGCTAAGATGTTCTCTAATAGTAATCTTCTGCGAGTGCCGGTGAGCATTTGTATCAGAGCTATTAGGGTACATCCCAGCCCCCGCTATCCGCCACCTGGGGACGCGCCCGATGGGAGACTGGCATCTTCCGCACGGGACAGTAACTATTTAGCTTCGGTTTGTTTTCCTTTTTTTTTTATTCGAAAACTTATGTGGTAACAAAGGGTATTAAATTCAAGTGTACAAAAGGTAGTAAATTAACATGAAAGTTATCGATACTTATTTATTCATTCATTTATCGATACTTATTGTTTATTAATTTAAAATTTACGTTAATATATGGCTAAATAATAGATTTAAGACACAGATTTTAATGAACTAGGAGTCACACTAAAATAAAATGAGTCCAACTGTGCGATCCACTGAATTCCTAACGTCTTTGAGATACTTAATTCCATAAAGCTCAATAATTTAGCATCAACTAAATGGGCCTCAGAATCATCCGCGAGGTGTACTAACGTCCTAATGGCCAGATATGGGGCGCAGCTACTACCGAAAGTCACTGTCTGTAATTCATAGTTCTTACAGTCTCCGTTGGAGAATTCCTAAACAAAATTCATTGCAAAAGGGTATGAGAAGAATCAACCCGAATCTATCTATACATTTGGGTAATATCACAATTGAAGACGAAGTTAAACAGACGCCATCTAAGAATAAGTAGAACTAAGACTGCTTATAAGGTAAGGCCTACGTAAAGACAATCATTTAAACTATTTCGATTAGAAGTTCTTCTTGAAGGGTTGAAGACAACTCTCAATTTAGTTTTCTTACGTTTTAGTTTTACTACTAGCTGATGAGGTAAATAACAAAAAGAGGTAGGAGATTAAAAATTTGGTAATACCGGTCTCTTATATTCAATGTCCACATATTCCCTAACGATGTCATCGTACATCTCCTTAATTTCGGGTCCATGTAATAAAGATGATTCGTTCCTAAGATATTGTCACATAACACCAGATCTTAAAGTCCCTAAAGATAATTTTTCAGCAAATTCAGGCTTAAATTGTAGAGTCACTATATATCGACCATCAAATTCGCGGCGAGGAGTCGCTTTATCATTTTCCCCAGAAAATTTGTCAAATGGAGACAGAATTTTTCTTTTAGGAGTTTCCTCAAGTTCCCAAAATCTCAAAAGATTTTTGTTAAGGTAATCTTCCTCTGAAAATTCAAAACGAATGTTTGGCAAATTTTCTAATAAATACGAGTTGCCTGTAAATGATGGTAAATTACCCCAAAATATTTGGCAAAACAAGTGCCAATGTTGCATGTTGGCTTGATTGTTGCATGATTGGCATTCGAAGATTATGCGATTGCCGATACGGAGTTTGAAACACGAGAAACTGAAACCGAACTAACATCTGAATTCAACCGATTAATATCACTAGAAACTGCAGAAATGGTAATTCACGATGAAACATAGTATGATGTCTCTTGTTATAAATGGAGCAATTTCACGAACTGCAACAACTTTGAGCTTCATGTGTCCTTGCGAGCAGGGCCGTCTCCAGTAGTTCTGCCGCCGTGAGCAGAATTTACGTTCGCCGCCCCCCAGACTAGCATCAAATAATTTTTCAAATATATTTTTAAAAGATAAAGATTAAAAATTTAATATTTTTAGAATGCTTATTATGTTTAGAATGCTTACTAAGTTTATATATTTATGATTCGAAATCGTTGATCTTAGATACGTTTTTATGAGTTTCAGTTTCGAAAAAATTCTTTTCCCGCTGGCCACTATGACAGGTAGTGTCAACAATATTCGTAAAGCAATACTAACATTAGGCGCAAACCCATACTCTCTTGTTATTTCTAAAGTCTCTATAGGTGTACTCTTAGATGTCACAGTAGTTTTGCTTACATCATACAGAAAACCAAAAAGTTCACTATGGCTTTTAATTTGTTGAATTCTTACACTTGACGCACTAGTGGTGACGTCTAAAACCTTGTAGTAAAAATCAATTTTGTACCGCATTTCTGGGTCGTCTGTATAATCAACTCATCCTTCATAATCAAATTGGGCCTCAGTATTTCTCCTCTAACCTGTTTTTGTACAGTGGCACCAATGTTTGGGCTTTCCATCTCAATTTTAGAAGCAAGATCCTTGGTGTCTACTAAATACACATGCAATTTGAAATCGTTTCTCAGACATGAAAAATTTTTTTTTGTGCTTTCTAATAAATTTACAGCTTTTCATACTTCTACGTCTATTTGTCACTAGTGAATCAGTAGAATAGATGAAATTACAAGCCTACAAGTTTAGTTACGCTCGATGCGAGACTCCCGGAGCTCTAAATGTTATTTGCCTTTTTTTTTATTCTGATGTTGCAAATTTTTCCGCTCCCTAAAATCTGCCGCCCTAGGCGGTGGCACAGTTCGCACACCCCTGGAGCCGGCCCTGCTTGCGAGAAAATTGATAATGAAACTTTTTCATCGTAGAAAATCTATCCGTAACAGATAATCTTTTGAATCGGTGACAAGAGCGTTAAAAGTGAACTTGGGCCTTACAAAGAACACATGAAGTACTTGAAGTTGAAGCAGCATTGGTAAAATGCGCTTTGATTTTGACTCAGAAAGCCGTTTAACAGATTCCCAACCGCTTAGATCATATAAACAATCAAAAGTTTGAACTCTTATGTCAGAAAGAGGTCGAAATCCTTCCAGAGTGACAAAGCTGATATTATACCCTCCACCCCTCAGTGGCAGAGGGTATATATAGGGTAAAAACATATGAAATCAACCGAAAATATTAACATTTGTGACCTCATCACCTCCAAATTTGATAAGATTTTGTACACATGATCTATGGATCGGCACAATAATATTTGCCAACTTTCAGACATATAGCCTTCGAACTTTCAGAATTATGGCCATTCCAAGTTGGCAAAAATCAATAAAAATGCACTCAGATGCCTTAACACAATTTTTAATATCTCGAAAAGTATTCATTGCACGTTAATAATCAAGGGCTCATTTTACAGACTAAAACATGCGCCATTCCAAAAAAAATTTTTTTTCAAATTTTCGATCAAGGATAATGTAAATAAAAAAGGACTAAAATTTCCAAAGGATATTTCTCGAAAATCAATATTTTTAAAAATTTCAAAAAAATATATGTTAATTCTTATCATGTTTTGTACAAGTCTGTCAAATTTCAATGTGGAGTCTTTATTACAACATGAGTTATTAAGAAAAAAGCAGGCGAAGGTTTATGTATTTCATGAAATGTACCAAAATACAAAAAGGTGACAAATTACAAAAAGAAGGACAAATCAAATGTAACGGAACTTTTTCGACTTTTCTTTGCTTAAACTCTTTTTCTCCATTGCTAAACCTTTAATAAAAAGTACAACATAATGTATTATCATTATTAAACACTTTATTAAAGCATATTTATTTATTTCTGAAGGATTTCAATTAAAAAATCTGCATCTGCCGCGTATCGCTTGACTTTAATTTTTTTTTATCTACAGGTTCAATAGAATGCAGCTTTTGAGTTCCAGGAATAGTACGCAAATCTTTAAAACGAATTTGAAGGAACCGTGCATCTTCTTCGTGGTCTTCTAGAGTTAAAAACTCGAAATTACAGTTCAAAAGATTTTGCAGGCACCATTCATATAATTGTTTTGGAGTAGTTATTTGACCTTGTAATGGACGCTGTACACTAGCTCGACGTGCCTCTCTCTTTACGGTACCTCCAAGACCGTCACTTGGGCCTTTTCCATGGCTTGTTGCAAAAAAATGCCACTCAGCATTACATCCAAAATCTTCCATATGATAACATAAATTGATAAAGTTCTTTTTATTTTTAAACTGGGCAGCACTACCGTCTGAAAAATACGTGATTTTCTTCGGGGTTGTTTTAAACTTTTTTCTCAAAAATACATTCAGGTGGCGATGGAACAGGTGAACAGCTACAGAATCGTGTACAAGACAATCAGATATTATTATGAAGTTTGTATGTTGTGTTTTTCCATCTGATTTAAAATAAATAGCAATTGGGTATAAAGTGGCCTGAGAGTTGTTCCAGTGAAATCCCTGGACTGCATCCTGAATAGTAAAAGAAGCATTTTCTGAAAAATCGCAAACTGCTATATACTCATTTTCTTCCAAATTTGATTTTCTTTCGCTCAGATATGCTGCCTGCTGTTTTGCAATAAATGAATGAGGTAATAGAATTTCAAGTTTTTCACATAGGGAATCCACAAAAACGTCGGCTTGGCCAATCATGGTCTCCAAATTATCCCTATCTACACTTACCCATTGTTTATATGTTATTTCATCAATATCATTTTGCTCTAGTAATTGATTTAGTTTTGCTTTTAAATTTTCAATTCCTGGACACTTGTTACATTTACGTAGGTGACACTTTGAAGAAGATGGAATGCATGTCATTTGTTTCAAACAATCTTTGTAACATTCAAGCTGATAATTCGGAACACCAGCAGTTAATTTTTTTAAATTTATGGCATCAATCATCAGCTTCACATTTTGATGCTTTGTACAAACACACACGTTATGAGATCCACTCGCATTTGCTAGAATTATATTCCTCGGACGAAGTTGGCAAAACTTGGAAATACCTATTTTTATTCCATCATGTCGTTCCTTGAATAAGGCGTACATTTCTCTTAAGTTTCCAAGCAAAAGTCTTTTATTTTTCCTGACTTTTGTACCATTTTCAAAAAAAGACACGAAATCTTTCTGTCCGGGCATACACCTGCTGACGTCATCGGATTCATAAAAGGATTTTACTAAATTGCTTGTCACTGGTGAAATTGGACTTCCCAGTTTTGGGTTAGGCGTACTCATCACACCCTTTGTTTCAACCAAATGCTTAACTTTTCGCGCGATATAGTTTGTAACCAGGAATTCTTCCTCAATTTTATGTATTGCCCAGCTTTTTGGTAAAATTGTTAGCAGTTGGATTTTCTCGCTATTTTTTGTTAATGTTTTAAACTTTTCTTTTAATTGTTCTATTATTTCGGATTGTGGGCACATATGCGAAGTTGATTGTGCTGAACCGTGGAAAATTTTGTCTTGAATCGAATCACTTATTTTCCTGAATTTTCCATCTCTGTACCGTTTTTGATGTAACTTCTTCTTTTTTATCGGAGATTGTTCCAGATACGGTAAAGATTGGTTTAATTTTGAAATAGCAACTTCTTCCGTGCCTGACGCAATGTCATCTTCTTCCGTGCCTGACGCAATGTCATCGAAAGTATCTACATTTTCGTTTATGTCTGAACCTTCTTCCAAATTAGATTTATTAGATTTCTTCAGATGCGAAAATTTTATTCTACATGTCCCACAAATTTTATTTGAGATCGTAATGTTTTTATCCTTAGTATACTGTAGCATCCATTCTTGGATTTGCTTAAACTTTTATTACACCCAGTGTGACCGGATTTTTTAAAAGGATTACAGCAAAATGTTGAATGGAATGGCATATTTTTTTTTTTAAATACCACAACCGAATGAATTGTGCACGACTTTTTTGTATTGACAATAATTATAATTTATTTAAATATTTAGTCTCTTTTTTTTTGTTTTTTCAAACAATCAAGTCACTTTAACACTATAACACTTTGACGTTTAGCACTTATGAAATCTAGTATTCAACTGAAGTTTGACTTACAGTCTCTGAACGATTTATACTGTTTTTTTTTGTACAAAAAATAGATTACAGGTAAAAAAATACACGCCTTGCTTTTCTTGAATTGGAAAATTTGCGTGAACTACGGGTCATAAAATGTTTTTTAAATAGGGACTGAATTTGCTACTGCCAATAAGCCGACCACAGGTCATAAAATATTTGTAAATTTTTTGTGTGAACAGGCAATAAATATTTCGTCTAGGTTGTAAAGTCGAAAAATTTCCGTTACATTTGATATGTCCTTCTTTTTGTAATTTGTCACCTTTTTGTATTTTGATACATTTCATGAAATACATAAACCTTCGCCTGCTTTTTTCTTAATAACTCATGTTGTAATAAAGACTCCACATTGAAATTTGACAGACTTGTACAAAACATAATAAGAATTAACATATATTTTTTTGAAATTTTTAAAAATATTGATTTTCGAGAAACATCCTTTGGAAATTTTAGTCCTTTTTTATTTACATTATCCTTGATCGAAAATTTGAAAAAAAATTTTTTTTGGAATGGCGCATGTTTTAGTCTGTAAAATGAGCCCTTGATTATTAACGTACAATGAATGCTTTTCGAGATATTAAAAATTGTGTTAAGGTATCTGAGTACATTTTTATTGATTTTTGCCAACTTGGAATGGCCATAATTCTGAAAATACGAGAGCTACGACACTGAAAGTTGGCAAACGCTATTATTATGTTTAACTTTCCCTTCGTACCAAAATTCATCCAATTCGAAATCGGTGCGGTCAACTCATTGGTTGATTTCATATGTTTTTACCCTATAGGTTTGTCATTCCACGTCTAATGAATCGAAAAATTAATTTCCGACCCCATTAACTATATGTATTCTTAATCCTTATCACAACTGGAGTCGATATAGCGATGTCCGTCTGTCCGTCAGTCTGTTGAAATCACGCTCATTCACAAAACAAAAATTTGCGAGATTACGATAATGTTATTTGCCATTGCTCCCACCAGTTTGGTATTAAAAAATTAAAAATTTAAAATTAAAAATTAAAAATTTGAAATTTAAAATTAAAAATTAGAAATTAAAAATTAAAAATTAAAAATAAAAAATTAAAAATTAAAATTAGAAATTAAAAATTAAAAATTAAAAATTAAAAATTAAAAATTAAAAATTAATAATTAAAAATTAAAAATTAAAAATTAAAAATTAAAAATTAAAAATTAAAAATTAAAAATTAAAAATTAAAAATTAAAAATTAAAAATTAAAAATTAAAAATTAAAAATTAAAAATTAAAAATTAAAAATTAAAAATTAAAAATTAAAAATTAAAAATTAAAAATTAAAAATTAAAAATAAAAAATTAAAAATTAAAAATTAAAATTAAAAATTAAAAATTAAAAATTAAAAATTAAAAATTAAAAATTAAAAATTAAAAATTAAAAATTAAAAATTAAAAATTAAAAATTAAAAATTAAAAATTAAAAAATTAAAATTAAAATTAAAATTAAAAATTAAAAATTAAAAATTAAAAATTAAAAATTAAAAATTAAAAATTAAAAATTAAAAATTAAAAATTAAAAATTAAAAATTAAAAATTAAAAATTAAAAATTAAAAATTAAAAATTAAAAATTAAAAATTAAAAATTAAAAATTAAAAATTAAAAATTAAAAATTAAAAATTAAAAATTAAAAATTAAAAATTAAAAATTAAAAATTAAAAATTAAAAATTAAAAATTAAAAATTAAAAATTAAAAATTAAAAATTAAAAATTAAAAATTAAAAATTAAAAATTAAAAATTAAAAATTAAAAATTAAAAATTAAAAATTAAAAATTAAAAATTAAAAATTAAAAATTAAAAATTAAAAATTAAAAATTAAAAATTAAAAATTAAAACTAAAAATTAAAAATTAAAAATTAAAAATTAAAAATTAATATTAAAAATTAAAAATTAAAAATTAAAAATTAAAAATTAAAAATTAAAAATTAAAAATTAAAAATTAAAAATTAAAAATTAAAAATTAAAAATTAAAAATTAAAAATTAAAAATTAAAAATTAAAAATTAAAAATTAAAAATTAAAAATTAAAAATTAAAAATTAAAAAATTAAAAATTAAAAAATTAAAAATTAAAAATTAAAAATTAAAAATTAAAAATTAAAAATTAAAAATTAAAAATTAAAAATTAAAAATTAAAAATTAAAAATTAAAAATTAAAAATTAAAAATTAAAAATTAAAAATTAAAAATTAAAAATTAAAAATTAAAAATTAAAAATTAAAAATTAAAAATTAAAAATTAAAAATTAAAAATTAAAAATTAAAAATTAAAAATTAAAAATTAAAAATTAAAAATTAAAAATTAAAAATTAAAAATTAAAAATTAAAAATTAAAAATTCAAAATTAAAAATTAAAAATTAAAAATTAAAAATTAAAAATTAAAAATTAAAAATTAAAAATTAAAAATTAAAAATTAAAAATAAAAAATTAAAAATTTAAAGTTAAAAATTAAAAATTAAAAGTCATAAATTAAAAATTAAAAATTAAAAATTAAAAATTAAAAATTAAAAATTAAAAATTAAAATTAAAAATTAAAAATTAAAAATTAAAAAATAAAAATTAAAAATTAAAAATTAAAATATAAAAATAAAAATTAAAAATTAAAAATTAAAAATTAAAAATTAAAAAATTAAAAATTAAAAATTAAAAATTAAAAATTAAAAATTAAAAATTAAAAATTAAAAATTAAAATTAAAAATTAAAAATTAAAAATTAAAAATTAAAAATTAAAAATTAAAAATTAAAAATTAAAAATTAAAAATTAAAAATTAAAAATTAAAATTAAAAATTAAAAATTTAAAATCAAAAATTAAAAATTAAGAATTAAAAATTAAAAATTAAAAATTAAAAATTAAAAATTTAAAATTAAAAATTAAAAATTAAAAATTAAAAATTAAAAATTAAAAATTAAAAATTAAAAATTAAAAATTAAAAATTAAAAACTAAAAATTAAAAATTAAAAATTAAAATTAAAAATTAAAATTAAAAATTAAAATTAAAATTAAAAATTAAAAATTAAAAATTAAAAATTAAAAATTAAAAATTAAAAATTAAAAATTAAAAATTAAAAATTAAAAATTAAAAATTAAAAATTAAAAATTAAAATTAAAAATTAAAAATTAAAAATTAAAAATTAAAAATTAAAATTAAAAATTAAAAATTAAAAATTAAAAATTAAAAATTAAAAATTAAAAATTAAAAATTAAAAATTAAAAAATTTAAAAATTAAAAATTAAAATTAAAAATTAAAAATTAAAAACCAAAAATTAAAAATTAAAAATTAAAAATTAAAAATTAAAAATTAAAAATTAAAAATTAAAAATTAAAAATTAAAAATTAAAAACTAAAAATTAAAAATTAAAAACTATAAAATTAAAAATTAAAAATTAAAAATTAAAAATTAAAAATTAAAAATTAAAAATTAAAAATTAAAAATTAAAAATTAAAAATTAAAAATTAAAAATTAAAAATTAAAAATTAAAAATTAAAATTAAAATTAAAAATTAAAAATTAAAAATTAAAAATTAAAAATTAAAAATTAAAAATTAAAAATTAAAAATTAAAAATTAAAATTAAAAATTAAAAATTAAAAATTAAAAATTAAAAATTAAAAATTAAAAATTAAAAATTAAAAATTAAAAATTAAAATTAAAAATTAAAAATTAAAATTTAAAAATTAAAAATTAAAAATTAAAAATTAAAAATTAAAAATTAAAAATTAAAAATTAAAAATTAAAAATTAAAAATTAAAAATTAAAATTTAAAAATTAAAAATTTAAATTAAAAATCAAAAATTAAAAATTAAAAATTAAAAATTAAAATTAAAAATTAAAATTAAAAATTAAAAATTAAAAATTAAAAATTAAAAATTAAAATTAAAAATTAAAAATTAAAATTAAAAATTAAAAATTAAAAATTAAAAATTAAAAATTAAAAATTAAAAATTAAAAATTAAAAATTAAAAATTAAAAATTAAAAATTAAAAATTAAAAATTAAAAATTAAAAATTAAAAATTAAAAATTAAAAATTAAAAATTTAAAATTAAAAATTAAAAATTAAAAATTAATAATAAAAAATTAAAAATTAAAAATTAAAAATTAAAAATTAAAAATTAAAAATTAAAAATTAAAAATTAAAATTAAAAATTAAAAATTAAAAATTAAAAATAAAAAATTAAAAATTAAAAATTAAAAATTAAAAATTAAAATTTAAAATTTAAAATTAAAAATTAAAAATTAAAAATTAAAATTAAAAATTAGAAATTAAAAATTAAAAATTAAAAATTAAAAATTAAAAATTAAAAATTAAAAATTAAAAATTAAAAATTAAAAATTAAAAATTAAAAATTAAAAATTAAAAATTAAAAATTAAAAATTAAAAATTAAAAATTAAAAATTAAAAATTAAAAATTAAAAATTAAAAATTAAAAATTAAAAATTAAAAATTAAAAATTAAAAATTAAAAATTAAAAATTAAAAATTAAAAATTAAAAATTAAAAATTAAAAATTAAAAATTAAAAATTAAAAATTAAAAATTAAAAATTAAAAATTAAAAATTAAAAATTAGAAATTAAAAATTAAAAATTAAAAATTAAAAATTAAAAATTAAAAATTAAAAATTAAAAATTAAAAAATTAAAAATTAAAAATTAAAAATTAAAAATTAAAAATAAAAAATTGAAAATTAAAAATTAAAAATTAAAAATTAAAAATTAAAAATTAAAAATTTAAAATTAAAAATTAAAAATTAAAAATTAAAAATTAAAAATTAAAAATTAAAATTAAAAATTAAAAATTAAAAATTAAAAATTAAAAATTAAAAATTAAAATTTTAAAATTAAAAATTAAAAATTAAAAATTAAAAATTAAAAATTAAAAATTAAAAATTAAAAATTAAAAATTAAAAATTAAAAATTAAAAATTAAAAATTAAAAATTAAAAATTAAAATAAAAATTAAAAATTAAAATTAAAAATTAAAAATTAAAAATTAAAAATTAAAAATTAAAATTAAAAATTAAAAATTAAAAATTAAAAATTAAAAATTAAAAATTAAAAATTAAAAATTAAAAATTAAAAATTAAAATTAAAAATTAAAAATTAAAAATTAAAAATTAAAAATTAAAAATTAAAATTAAAAATTAAAAATTAAAAATTAAAAATTAAAAATTAAAAATTAAAAATTAAAAATTAAAAATTAAAAATTAAAAATTAAAAATTAAAAATTAAAAATTAAAAATTAAAACTTAAAAATTAAAAATTAAAAATTAAAATTAAAAATTAAAAATTAAAAATTAAAAATTAAAAATTAAAACTTAAAAATTAAAAATTAAAAATTAAAAATTAAAAAATTAAAAATTAAAAATATAAATTAAAAATTAAAACGATTAAAAATTAAAAATTAAAAATTAAAATTAAAAATTAAAAATTAAAAATAAAAAATTAAAAATTAAAATTAAAAATTAAAAATTAAAAATTAAAAATTAAAATTAAAAATTAAAAAATTAAAAATTAAAAATTAAAAATTAAAAATTAAAAATTAAAAATTAAAAATTAAAAATAAAAATTAAAAATTAAAATTAAAATTAAAAATTAAAAATTAAAAATTAAAAATTTAAAATTAAAAATTATTTAAAACTAAAAATTAAAAATTAAAAATTAAAAATAAAAATTAAAAATTAAAATTAAAAATTAAAAATTAAAAATTAAAAATTAAAAATTAAAAATTAAAATTTTAAAAATTAAAATTAAAAATTAAAAATTAAAAATTAAAAATTAAAAATTAAAAAATTAAAAATTAAAAATAAAAAATTAAAAATTAAAAATTAAAAATTAAAAATTAAAAATTAAAAATTAAAAATTAAAAATTAAAAATTAAAAATTAAAAATTAAAAATTAAAAATTAAAAATTAAAAATTAAAAATTAAAAATTAAAAATTAAAAATTAAAAATTAAAAATTAAAAATTAAAAATTAAAAATTAAAAATTAAAAATTAAAAATTAAAAATTAAAATTAAAAATTAAAAATTAAAATTAAAAATTAAAAATTAAAAATTAAAAATTAAAAATTAAAAATTAAAAAATTAAAAATTAAAAATTAAAAATTAAAAATTAAAAATTAAAAATTAAAACTAAAAATTACAAAGTAAAAATTAAAAATTAAAAATTATAAATTATAAATTAAAATTAAAAATTAAAAATTAAAAATTAAAAATTAAAAATTAAAAATTAAAAATTAAAAATTAAAAATTAAAAATTAAAAATTAAAAATTAAAAA
>OY821517.1:227430593-227431771 GCA_963682025.1 Cordilura impudica
AAATTAAAAATTAAAAATTAAAAATTAAAAATTAAAAATTAAAAATTAAAAATTAAAAATTAAAAATTAAAAATTAAAAATTAAAAATTAAAAATTAAAAATTAAAATTAAAAATTAAAAATTAAAAATTAAAAATTAAAAATTAAAAATTAAAAATTAAAAATTAAAAATTAAAAATTAAAATTAAAAATTAAAAATTAAAAATTAAAAATAAAAAATTAAAAATTAAAAATTAAAAATTAAAAATTAAAAATTAAAAATTAAAAATTAAAAATTAAAAATTAAAAATTAAAAATTAAAAATTAAAAATTAAAAATTAAAAATTAAAAACTAAAAATTAAAATTAAAAATTAAAAATTAAAACTAAAATTTAAAAATTAAAAATTAAAAATTTAAAATTAAAAATTTAAAATTAAAAATTTAAAATTTAAAATTAAAAATTAAAAATTAATAATTAAAAATTAAAAATTAAAAATTAAAATTAAAAATTAACAATTAAAAATTAGAAATTAAAAATTAAAAATTAAAATTAAAAATTTAAAAGTAAAAACTAAAAATTAAAAATTAAAGATCAAAAGTCAAAAATTAAATATTAAAAATTAAAAATTAAAAACTAAAACTAAAAATTAAAATTAAAAAATAAAAATTAAAAATTTAAAATTTAAAATTAAAAATTAAAAATTAAAAACTAAAAATTAAAAATTAAAAATTAAAATTTAAAAATTAAAAATTAAAAATTAAAAATTAAAAATTAAAATTAAAAATTAAAAATTAAAAATTAAAAATTTAAAATTAAAATTAAAAACTAAAAATTAAAAATTAAAAATTAAAATTTAAAAATTAAAAATTAAAAATTAAAAATTAAAAATTAAAAATTAAAAATTAAAAATTAAAAATTAAAAATTAAAAATTAAAAATTAAAATTAAAAATTAAAAATTAAAAATTAAAAATTAAAAATTAAAAATTAAAAATTAAAAATTAAAAATTAAAAATTAAAAATTAAAAATTAAAAATTAAAAATTAAAAATTAAAAATTAAAAATTAAAATTAAAAATTAAAAATTAAAAATTAAAAATTAAAAATTAAAAATTAAAATTAAAAATTAATATTAAAAATTAAAAATTAAAAATTAAAAATTAAAAATTAAAAATTAAAAATTAAAATTAAAAATTAAAAA